>JAMPIV010001687.1:600000-754535 GCA_024509875.1 Oreohelix idahoensis
TGAGAGGATTCATCCATCATGTATACAACCAGCACGCAACAGGAACAAGTTGCATTCATACTTTTCAACATTTGCTGAGGGAGAATGACACCTATGGGTTTGCCTGGAGTGTAATGTCCATTCTGATCAACAACAGCAACAAAAAAAAGGAAATAAATTTTTTTTTTTTTTAAAGACAAGAGGAATAAAACGGTATATAATACAATACTTTAACGAAAACTCACTAGGGAGGTAACCAAAATATTGAACTAAGGAATGTAAGGCATTGA
The DNA here is from genome assembly GCA_024509875.1 of Oreohelix idahoensis. Lineage (NCBI taxonomy): Eukaryota > Metazoa > Mollusca > Gastropoda > Stylommatophora > Oreohelicidae > Oreohelix > Oreohelix idahoensis. Next base: position 600,270 of record JAMPIV010001687.1, read on the forward strand.
AGACACTGAAGAAAGTAGTAATGCAGCAAAATGTCCACCTATCACTCAATGCTCTCATTCTCTTCACAACCACTGCTATTATAAATAATAATAAAAATATTGTTGCCCCTGGCAGTTTGGCATACATAACTCATCAGCTCCTCATGGAGCACAGACCTTCAATAAATAAAGGCCACACCCTTCTGTCCAATATCATCCATTCCAGGTGTTTCCATGTCTCCTTTATCTCCTTCATGTCTATGTTTAATTCCCTTTTCCATGTGTGTTTTTTTTTTATGGTCTCTCAATTTCTTTTACCTTTGTGATTCTCCTTCTTCCTCGTTTGTCCTGAAAAGGACGTTGGTTGAGTTGTGTCTGTTTACACCGGAGCTGCGATATCTGCGCCTTTCGGCCGACACATCCGACTTCAGCAAGGCATTTTTTGGGACCGGGTTTGCCTTCCTTCTTTGATCCCTACTCTCTCAGCCAGACTGCAGTGATGCAGCCTGTTTCCAGGACCACCACGTGGAGGTGGAGTAGGGTGTTGGTCAGCTCTGGTTCGCTGACCCTGATGCAAGCAGTCAAGCTATGGGTCGCTGACTGCATTCTCTATTGCTGCATCTTTGTGTCCCCCTTTGTGATTCAAGAACACGAATTGTCTTGTAATGCTACAAATCAGTTTTTCTCAGTTTGTTTGTCCTCTTCAACGTCAGCATCTGCTCACATCTTGGTATACTGATACTTGTTGATCACCACAAGGGGTGATCTTGTCATGCCATTTCAATCGTTCTATTCTGTGTAAGCACTCAGTTATAACAATCTATATCTTTCTAGTCATCGAGAATAAAAAGGTAGTCACATAGAAGATACTGCCACAGGGGAGTGAAGTGTTAAAGAATTCACTATACTAGGTCCAGCATCCAGAGGTGGAGGTGACCAGTTCCCTTTTCATTCATTAACTCAAGAGCTAAGTCAGGTACCCATTTACAGCTGAGTAGACTGCAAAATTTTGATAACGTGAATCGAACCCGGCCCCTTGGCCAAGAGCGTTCTAAGCCCCCTGTCAACCAGACGCTCTCAACTAGAATACCTTAATTAAAAAAAACATTAATGGTTTGGTTTTAAGGCCTATCTTCATTGAACATGGACAACTCCATTAGTTCTCCGTTCTTCTCCTTTAGATCACACAAGGAGGATCTCAGCACAGTGCACAACTCCATAGCACCAGCAAGAATCCCAATGTGTGTATGCATTTAGGAATCACACATTCTATAGGAGCCGCGCTAGCGTAGTGGTTACAACACCGCTCTGGCGACCGGGTGATTCAGGATCAAACCCGGGCGACGGCATTTGAGGATTTTTCGTCGACCGGGATTTGGACTGGATTAACTCGAGACCTGGCGAGAACATTTGAAGGAGTGTCGTCGACCAGGGACTGGCGGCTCCTGAGCCCACCCAGCTCTAATGGGTACCTCCGAAAACGGCGAGTATCTGCCTGAATGGCGAGGGACACTTGTCTCTGTACAAGAAAACAGGATACTCACGTAAAAATCAATGTCAGGTTAGACATTAAAAATAACCTGAGATTTCGCCTCGAGTATTAGCGGGCGTACGAAAAAAAAAAAAAACACATTCTATATATATTTTTGTGGTGGGTAGGTTTCCCATTTTTTTAATTTTGCAAGGACAGTGGCCATATGGCCTACTCTTTACTGCCATGGAATTTTTAATGTGCTTAACTTGCACATGGGACATCCAATTTGTTTGGACAAAAAAAAAAAAAAAACACATTAAAGAACTATATATCGAGCAGAAAATATTCCACTATATTCCTAGTTACTTCAATTACCTTGGTACTGGCAATATACAAGCCGGTTGTATTGAGCCTGTGCTTCACCTGCTGGGTATTATAGATTTGCAGAATGTCATTTCCTCCATACTGCCAAGAGAAAAGGTATGTTATACACCCTGAGTGTACATTTTTCTGAGATAACATTAACAGGAACTAAATTACTAGACAAATAAAACAGGCATTCTAGCAACACCTTGGCATGAGTTTGCTGTAGGCCTATACTCCTTGGGGAGCTAAAGGGTATTGATTGATCCTAGCAACACATTAGTACTGAATCAATAAAGAAACTGAAAAGAAAGGAACCTCAATGCAGAACAATGCCTCAGTCTTTTTGCATGACACAGTGTCCACTACGTGGCAAAGATGTGCACATACACATGTGACAGAATAAAGCTATATTTTTAACAAGTAAACAAACACAACAAATGTAAGATAAATATAACTACAAGTAACAGCAATAGCTACAATTTAATAAACTGATAGTACTATATATGTAACAAACAGAACTGTAACAGCAAAAAAATGCAGCTCCTTAGAAAACAGCGCAAGTAAAACTGCATAGCTACACGTAAAACAGTACAGTTAAAAGAAAAAAAAAACAGCACAGCTACAAGTTAAACAAACAAAAATACATGTAAATCAATGCAACTATAATTAAAACAACATAGCTACATTTACAAAACATAAGTTAAAAAAAAAACTTTAGCTTCAAAACATTATCAAATTAATAAATAATTAAGCTACATGTAAAATATTTAAAAAAACCTACGAGATTTTAAAAAAAACCTACAGTTTAAAACTACCGCTGAATGTTGACAGTGCTCAAAGAAAGTGCTCAAAGAAATCAACAGGGAAAGAGATACTACTACTTGGCCGTCCTGAAATCAGGGAGGGAACAATTAGACCAGCATGCAAACCTATGGTTTCAGATTCATAAGAAGCTTTACCAGGACATGTGTGCACTTCTAGACAAAACTTGCATTACAAAAGTCATCTGCCTAAAATCAATTCTTCTAGCCTACTTAAATGTATTTCCATTCCTTCCATTTAACTTGCACTAAGTGCGCAGAACCCCATTATAAATCTGTAACTGAATACGTTGCAAGATGTGCCAATATGTCATCCAAACACATAAAGTGTCATTTCCTAAAGCTACTTTCACCATTACTAATGGCTTTGCATGCATATCATGCAATGTCAACTACATCATCATATGCAAACGTTGCAGTAAAACATATTGATGTAATGAGTAAACAACCTGGGGGGGGTGTTTTTTCTGCCAACATCTTTACGACATTTTTTGAATGGCCTCTACATCTGTAGCCATTTAATAGCTCAAACCACAGGGTACTATGGAGACACAGGTCTCTGGAATCAGATCTTTTTCCTCTGAAGAAAAAAATGCCGGTTTCATCTTGAACACTATCTAATCTACCTTACAGGGTGGCCTTAAGGTCTCAACACCAGTCACTCTTTTGTTTGAGGTGATATTCTCCACGTGTTTTATTCCTCGATTTATGTAATGATTTCTTTTCTTTGCTACTCCACTCTCTACTCACTAGTAGCTTTCCCTCTCACCCCCCCTTCCTTTGGGGGGGAGTTTGTTCCCCACATGTAGTTCTCTTGGTTTTTTTGGTTTTTTTCTGCTTAGATTTTATTGTATTCTTGCATACTTGTCCATGCCTGAATGCAGCAGCAATCTTGCATATACACACCAGTAAAATCAGCTATATTAATCAATGGGTTGTAACATTTTTATTTATTGTTTATGTCTTTTTTATTTCTTATGTATTATACGCTGCTCAGACAGCGCAGACTACGCTGGCTTGGCCATGTCCACCACATGGAAGATGGTCGCATCCCGAAAGACATCTTCTACGGATAGTGGGCATATGGCAATAGAACAGAAGAGAGACATGAGGGCACTAGACATAAATCCAGCAACCTGGGGGGGGATGAAGCTGCCGATGGCACCAAGTGGTGATGCTCTCTACGGCATCACCTCAGATTGGGCAGAAATAAGCTCTCACTGCAAGCAGATGAGAGGAGAAAATGTCGAAAGGAACACCAGGAAAATAAACACCAAGCCCTTCTGTCCAATACCATCCATTCCAGGTGTTTCCATGTCTCCTTTATCTCCTTCATGTCTATGTGTCACCTCAGGGACACATTTCCAAAGTCAGTTATGACTGAAGGGGCTATTATTATTATTATGTATTTCACTTAGTTCTAGCTTTCTTTCCCTTCTGTTTTCCTTCATTTGTTCCTGATGAAGAACTCTGTGGTTCTAGCACAGGCAATTTTCTTTGTCCCTTGTTTTAGTAAGCTACATTACCTATTTTCATTCACCTCATCATTATAAATCTGCAGTCTTCTGTTCTTTAAGTACTAACTGTTTGGCCTCATCTCCAATATGGTAAACAAAGTCAAATTCACAACATGTCTGAGTGGGAAAAACACTAACTCAGCAAAAGGTTCATGGTCAATATGTCTAGCAAGCGCTGACAAATATGTTATTGAAATCTCGCTAGTACCGGGCCACTCAGAAGCTGCTGAAATTTAACTACACAGAACTCTGAATGCATATATGATGGATGTACAATTACATGTATTTTCTACGTCTTAGAATTTGAATTCTTCTATTACAGCACGGTTCTGTGGGTGGCAGAGTCAGGAAAAGTTAACTGGTATTAAAATAATGGATACTGCACAATTCAAATAATTTTATGTTATTAGCCGCTAACACTGCAGTAAAGATGGAGAAAAAAACTAATTAAGTAAGACAAAAAAGGGAATTATGTCACTTTTATAGTTCAGCAAGAGAAAAAATTGATATTTCATTAAAACTTATCATCAGCAACTACAACAGACAGTGACAATGTCTTCTCAGATCTTTAGCCATTGATTGACAAAACAGCCAGTGACCATCATGCCTAGCTAGAGGTGTTTTGTAAGGCAGCAACAAACTGTCTCCACTGTGCTAAGTTTGTGGCCATCCTTGCATATTTCATGAAAACACATGATCATGGAACTACAACAACAAAGTAAGCAATCAAAATATATATAAGAACAAATAACACTTGAGACAATGAAGCTGTTTCCTAACAAATACCATTTTGATGTTGTCCAACTGTAAAACTAACAAGCATACCATTTTGTCATTTTAAGCTAAAAATCATGCATTTATCTTCATGAAATTTTTATGGATAAAATAAATGGTTGTGGTAGTTGGAGGAGGGGAAAAAAGGGGGGAGAGAAGAAGGATTAATAATCACATTAGAAGTTGTGAGTTAGTGAAAAAGTTAACCTTGTCAAGTTCGTTAATAAAATGAAATTCTACATCTAACAGAACATGCAAAAAGGAAAAAAAAAGTTAACCTTGTCAAGTTCGTTATATGTCTACATACAGAACATGAAAGGAAAATTTGTTCTTCTTATTACACAAATTCATCAAAACTTGACAGTAGATTCCCTTTATACCAGAGTCATTGTGGAGACTGCTTAACGTTACTGTAATTACTGTTATAATTTAGTGCATAAAAAAGCAGTCATACATTAGTTTAGTGAATAAAAAGCAATGTTCCCTCTTCGTTGTGTTCTTGCTTGGATAGACAAAATAAGACTTTGTTGTGCACACATTATAATAGTCCTTACAGTATATCATCCATGCTTTACAAGCCACCCTTCTGCAAGTATCATAGTCAACATCACCAGATTAAAGCAAATGTTATAAACGTTGGTCAAAAGTAAACATTTGTTTTCCCACCACTTATAACTCACCAGATTAAAGCAGATGTTATAAACGTTGGTCAAAAGGAAACATTTGTTTTCCCACCACTTATAACTCACCAGATTTGACAATCTTCTTCTTCTTGACAGGTTTGAGTACAGCAATGGGGCTCTTTGGCTGCAAGCTGGGTGACATCCAGTAGTTGGTAGCCTCCACATTGGCCATGTATATCCTCAAGCTTCCATCCTCACACAACAGTATCATGGTGGTTCGGTGCTGCAATGCCCACAGTTGATAATGAAAATGACACACAAAAATACACACATACCGTTAGAAAAATTAAAGACTGGGCCTGGTAACAAACCTGTGTCCTTATTTTTAATGTGGTGTTTTTCAACCTCTAGACAACTAAAGCTGGTGTTAAAATGTAGCTCAAAAGTTCTCACTGTTAAGGTGGGGTGCCCAGTTCCCTTCCACAATACCTTTGCCAGCCCTAACTCAAGAGCAGAGTCAGGTACCCATTTACAGCTGGGTAGACTGGAGCATGACGCTACCCGGTTTCAATCATGGAACTCAGTAACTTTACTGCCAGAGGCAAGCGCTCCAACCGTTTAGCCCAGTGCTTCCCAAACTTGTTTGCGTCACCACCCCCTTGACTCTCAGAACATCCCCAGCACCCCCTCAATTTCCCATTTTTCTTATCTCGTCCACGCTTCATTGATGCTGTCTCTCAAATCCACATTTTTTTCACTAACAATGCTAAGCAATATTTGAATAGGATAATGCAGTTAATGACCTAATATTCCCAGTAACCCTTGAAAAGTTTCTCGTACCTCCTGGTATGCGTACACCATACATCCACAGGGCACTACATGCTGATGATCTTGCTATATGGACTCAGTCTGAATACACAGGAGTTACAAAAGTGAGGATGCAGGAGGCAATAAATAAAGTTGAAGAGTGGACCAAAACCTGGGGCTTCCAAATAAACAAGAATAAGACTGTCACTACACTCCCTCTCCACCAAACCTGAAAACTACACTCTCACACTGGACAACACTCCACTGCCAAAAGAGGATAACCCTGTATACCTGGGACTAAAATTTGACAAAAAACTGACGTGGGAACCACACATCCAAGAAACAGAAAGAAAAGCCACACGCAAACTGCAGTTAATGAAAAAACTATCTGGGACCAGCTGGGGAGCAGATATACAAATCACGAAGCAAGTATACGTAGGCCATATCCGCCCAACTCTGGAATATGGAATGAACACATATGCAACAGCAGCAAATACAAATCTCCAGAAGCTGGACAACATACAGAATGCAGGACTCAGAATCATTACGGGAGGACTAAGGAGTACACCAATAACAGCAATGGAAGCAACAGCAGGACTGCAAAATCTAAGAGAACGCAGAGATGAGAAAATCCCGATCATGACAGAAAAATTCAGACGCCTAAAACAGCACCCCATGCACGAGAAAATAAAAGAACTAACCAAAAACCGATTGAAAAGATCAAGCTTCAACCACCTATCCTCAAAATTCAACAGTTAAAACTAATATAACTTGAAAGCTCTCAATCATACTTTTAAATTAATTTGTTCAACTAGTTCCCGTTAAGTGTCATAATGAGATTTAAAGGGGCTTGTAGGGCACATTAAGTGGCTCTGGTTTCATTCATTTTCCTTTGTGCTCCTTACAGAGCATAGAGACAGTACTGCAGCTGGTTCCCCCTTGCAGGAAGCTGGCACCGAACAGCCACATGCTCTTACAGTGGTGCTTTCTCTGGCAATTTGTTTTACATGATGAGGTTGCCATCCTCATGCACATACACACACACAAATTATGGCTCTGGTTTACTTAGCCCTATCTTCTTTTCATTTTTTCATGTTCCTGCTGTTCCACCAAGCCATCTCATTTCAGTCAGCTTCATTTTATAAATTCTGTATAGATCATCTATGCTGCCAGTGATCTAACTGCATTCTAATCTGTTGTAAAGTTAAGTTCCATTTCTGATGACTGTAAAAAAAAAAATGATTTACAAGTTCATGAGAACATGAAAGATCCACTTAGCAATGCCATTCTTCAAATCTTGGGTGTCGCAGGAATGCTTAACATCAGCAACATGTGCCCACTGATCCCACAGTTTTTTCTATCTATATTTATAATTCTATCCTCACATAAAGAACACCAAAAAATAAAATCAACAATAACAACAAGAAAAGAAACACTGCACTTATATGCAACACAGAAAAATGTCAGTGACTGTCATGCTGTTATTCCAGTATTAAAAATTTACAAACTCAATTCAAAGATTTCTTACCTGGTCAGAGTTCGATGCTGGGTGTCGAATGGCAACAACATCTTGAATCTAGAGATAAGAGAAGAGTAATAACAAAATAAATGATCAGCTATGTAAGATGAGTTTCATATTGAAATTTTATAAACATCAAGACTGAGACGAAAGCTCAGAATGCTGTGAATGGGGGAAATGTTTAACACATGTGTAATGGAAATAAATCGGCTTCAAACTGACCAGATGCCTGAACCTATGACTATATGAAATACAATATACGGTGATATGGGCAATGAAATACAATCCTTTTCACTTTACATTAAAAAAAAAACAAAAAAAAAAAACAAGCAAAAGTCAAGAACACTATAGCAGCAGTTTTACACAGACACATGAACAAATGCATGGGGGTTTAAGTACTACATCCTAATTTTGAACCAATTAAAAAAAAAATGAATACTGTAAAAAATTATCAAATAAGCACTTTCAAATACTGAATGATTAAAACTAAAACAGCATTAGCAAAAGCTGACAACAGATGAAATAAACAGCTTCTACATGTAATGCTTGCAAAGTGTAAAAGGCAGAAGTAATAAATAACATGCTGAATGTGGTGCTTAGGATTCATGATTATGATGGGTGATTATGTTCGACACAGAAAGTTACATTACTTCAAGGGGATTGCAATTTTTATACACTGAAGATAGAATGAAACACTACATCAAAGAAAGAAAGAAGTAAAAATTAAAATGAGTGAAAACTTCCCACACATACTCAGCACAGAAACAAGTAGATTCTACGTACAACTGACAGTAGAAAACAGAAACAGTTGTCACAAGAATATGGCACTCTAAAGAGCAGCGATGAGCACAGAAGTTCTTCACTTTTTCTAACCTTGGCCTTGGAGGGCAGAACTTTAATCTCCTGGACCATGATCACATCAGGTTTAATCATCAGGACAATTGGGTTGTTGGTAGCCTGGGCCATACAGTATAGCAGGCCTGTGTGTCCTGGTACTTCTGACCAGGACACCAGGGGATGGGAGCTACCACCTTTACCCCCTCCATTGGAGCTAAAGAAAATAAAATCAAGAGTGTTTAATACATATGTGACAGATTACATGCAAAGCAGAAATATGCTGCACATTTTTATTAAATATATTAGTAATCAAAGACGCTAAAAACAAAATCAAATAAAGACAAAACTGAGGCCAGCCTTTGGTTCAATGGACAGTAGCCTCCATCTTCCCTGCGTGCTCCTAGATGCTAACAGGACCTCTGATGGTAATTATGATGATAATGATGAAGTATTGTTTTAATTTATACTGCCCTATGGAGCCCTGACAGTGTGACCATGAGTCAATATAAAAGATGTTTGTTCATACACATTAATTCTGTTAATCAAGATGCCCATTATGTCACCCATGCGTGCAAATTCCCAGGGGTCTCTGAGGGGACAAAAATAAGACTACTACTTCCTCAGGCATAAGAGACGACTAATATGAGTCTTCATAGGGCTGGCAACCTCCTCATGTAAAATAAGCTGCTATAGAACTCATCACTGCAAGAGCACATAAATGTTTTGTTCTAGGATTCCTGTCAGGGAACCAGCTATAGTGGTGTTTCCATGCTCTACAAGGAACATAAACACAAGTGATGAAGTTACTTATTCCTCACAGAAGGGGCTACTTTCACCATTAATGTTCAATAAACAGAAATGATGAAGTTACTTATTCCTCACAGAAGGGGCTACTTTCATCATTAATGTTCAATAAACAGAAATGATGAAGTTACTTATTCCTCACAGAAGGGGCTACTTTCATCATTAATGTTCAATAAAAAGAAATGATGAAGTTACTTATTCCTCACAGAAGATGCTACTTTCATCATTAATGTTCAATAAACAGAAATGATGAAGTTACTTATTCCTCACAGAAGATGCTACTTTCATCATTAATGTTCCATATACAGAAATGATGAAGTTACTTATTCCTCAAAGAAGGTGCTACTCTCATCATTAATGTTCAATAAACAGAAATGATGAAGTTACTTATTCCTCACAGAAGGCGCTACTTTCATCATTAATGTTCAATAAACAGAAATGATGAAGTTACTTATTCCTCACAGAAGGTGCTACTTTCATAATTAATGTTCTATATACAGAAATGGTGGAGTTACTTATTCCTCACAGAAGGTGCTACTTTCACCATTAATGGTCAATAAACAGAAATGATAAAGTTACTTATTCCTCACTGAAGGTGTTAACTTTCATCATTAACGTTCCATAAGTAGAAATGTTTCCTTAACTGTTATATGCCTTTCTTTCCTTGAAATGTACAAATTGCTAAATGATGCTCTCGATCTTACATATTCATGGTATTTTACTTGTTTTGGTTTTGTGTGTGTGATCTTGATGCTTTGTTGTTTTTTTTTAAACTAAGTACAGTACAAACGCCTATAAAAAAATTGCTGAGAACTCCAGAAACTAGTCTGTAGAAACAAAGAACCAACCTTTTGAATGTGATGGGAAACAAATTTGTTACAGTTGTCAGATCTTTGGCCGCAGGAGCAGCAAAACTTTTGCCTAAAAAAAAAAAATTAAACAATTATTTAAAATATAAAATACTACAGAAACTGTTCAAGCTCCTTAATTTTGCTGAAAATCCAAGATTACTCTGATGTTTATGTTATTGTGTTTGATGACAAATACACTGCTATGCCTCCTTTATTTGAATGAATATTGAAGGCACTGTTACAGAAGATGGATGGACAGCACAGAAACAGACAAGAATATGTTGAAAACTGGAGTGAGACTACCATCATGGATAGAAAGGAATGGAAATGGACTGTGTCCACAGTATAAAACTCCCAAGGGCTTGGAAAGTTTCAGAAGATTATAGGTAGCATTGCAGTTCATTTGCAGTCCTAGGCTCCATGAGGAATAATAAGGGATGTTGACGACCACAATCTTTATTATGTTTAATACCAAAGTCTGTTATACTTTTTCACTTTCAAGTCAATCAGATCCAATTTAGCCCCACAACACTGAAATGTATTACACAAACCATCTCTAAACCACAAAATATTAATGGAAATGTTTTATTTTAATGTGAACCTCTTTACTACAAAAGTCTGCTGCTAAAATATTTTACAAAACAACAAATAGAAAGCAGATTTGAGGTTTGAAAATTTCATTTTAAAACTGTGGCCATAATTTAAATAGTAGGGTAAACGAAAATAGATGATGCATCTTACTTGGACAATGAAGAAAAAGAACTGTTCACATTACAACCACAAGGCCTTCGTCAGGGACAAATGAAATAAAACAGAAGATAAAGAAAGCGAGAACTAAGCTAAATACCTAATAAATAAATAAAACATACATAACCTGTAAAAAAAACAATTAGCTGATAACGCACTCATGAAAACTTGTATGACCAAACTTGCTATATATGAGAATCTTCAACTCCAATTTAATCAGATCTGCTATATGCCAGAAAGACTTGGCATGTTATAAAGAAAACAAAATAATGAGAAATACATACAGCATATAAAATGCCAAGACCACATCACAAATGAAGAACAAAGGAGAATAGCTAGCCAAGACTTGAAGAAAACAGGGATCTCAAGAAGTAAGTGGACATGAATAGACACATTCTAAGAAAGCCACAATCACGCATTACCCAAAAGTTACAGCCTCAAGTGAAGAAGTAAGACAAAGACTCAGCATATGAAAAAGATTCCCAGACAGTAACAGCAACTGGACTTTGCATGCTACAAACAGATCAAGTCCCTCAGAACTATACCACATGAAGCAGCATTGTTCACATAAAACTTAACGTTATGAGAAGGTTAAGGATTTAATTCCAGTAACTGGTGACAATTCTTTTGTCAATGGAAGTAAGAAAGAGAGTTCTTCAGTGTTATACAGAACCAATCCTGACATATGGGAGTGAGTCATGGACAATTAGTAAACAAGTAAAGAAGGCACTACAGGCCACAGAGATGTGGTTTTACAGAAGAATGTTAAAAATACATGGACAGCCAAAAAGAGTAATGAGGATGTCCTGAAAGAGGCCAATGTGCAAAGGAAACTTATTTTACAAGTTAGAAAGAAGTAGTCCACTCTTTTTGGGCAAGTTATGAGAAGAGGAAAGCTGGAATATATTGTAACAACAGGTAAGATTGAAGGAAAAAGAGATAGGGGAAGACAAAGAGAGCAAATACTGGACAGTTTTACATCGTGACATGGAAAGAAGACAACAACAGAATTTATAAATTGTACTGGAGACAGAAAGTTGTGGAGAGACATGATCTCCTATGGCACTTGAAGAAGAAGAACTGGTGACAATATGAAAGTTAAAAAATTAGAATAACTTACATAATCTATTTCGCTGGCTACCTAACATGCCATATCTGGCATTTAACCAAGTAAATAATCAGCAGCATCCTCGCACTTCGACTCCCCAATGGGAACTAAACCCACACAAAAATAGCCCAGAAACAGTGACCCACCTTGTGTGTAGCTGAAGAAAATCAGTTGAAGTGCATGTGAGTAGTACACAGACACTCCTCCTCCTGCCACATGGCCGTTCACATCCTGAAACAGAGACACAGCAAAATGCATATTTCAATGAACACAATATTTGCGATGCAACAACCAAATTTAAGTCAACACCACAAGTAGATGAATACAATATTTTGGACATGTCAAGAAATATAACAACACAAGGAAAAGGTGAAGGCTAACGGGCACAAGGACAACAGTATAATTAAATGGGAAAGGACAACAGTATTATTAAATGGGAAGATATCAAGAGATGGACAGGAAATAGCTTATCAAAGTGTACAATCAACGCAGGAGGCTGAAAAGGCTGCCAATCAACTGCAGCCGGCACTGAAGTGGAGGTGACAGCCGATCATTATCTGACAGGACAAAAATGTGGATGTCAGGACCCAAAATTTGTGGGTAAAGAACAGGACCACATGCACTGCTATGCATGCAGTAAAAGGTGTAAGTATGGCAGACTGAGCATTCTGCTATCAAGCTCATCACATAAAACAAAAAGACCGCTACAGAATCCACCACTAAAGGTGCACATGAAGTACTCTGACACAGGTTACTTGCATGGAGGCGATCTGCAATTACAATGCTCCTTAATGAGTTTAAACAAAACAAAAAAAAAGAAGTAACTGAATGAGGTATAGATGATGTGGTCAGCATCATGCCGTCCGCCTTAACCTTCCCAGAGTTGATCTGGTACCCAATTCATGAGGCTGGGTCAACCTCTAAAAAATCCCACCTCAACTAGGGATTGAACCATGGACCACAGAGCTAGAAAACCAGTGATATGAAATAAAATCATCTTTATTTCAATTAAACTGCCTGTCACATAAAAAATACCCTCTTTCTCCTACATAGATACCCAGTCATACAAAACAGATAATCCTCTCCCACCCATTTAGACACCAAGTGTCAAAAAACACTGTATTCCTCCTCCTCCTATTTAGACAACCACTCACAGAAACAACATCCTCTTTCTCTCCTCAGGTACTTGATCACATGACAGAATGCAAGTCTACTCCCACACAGAACAGAAACGTGACCTTTACCTTGAGATCAGCATGCTTCACCTCCATGACATTGGTGATGTAGAATGGGCCGTGCTTAGCTGAGCTGGAGTCTTCCAGGGTCTGTGTGTATATGTAGCCAGATGATGCCATCAAGACAAGAGCCCGACTCTCATCACTGAATATAAATGTCACATCTCTGATCTTCCCACTTGGCAGCAGGAAGAAATACTGAGGGCTAATGGCATCCACACCAAGGTCATAAATCTACAAGACAGTGACGTTGAAAAACATTAAAATGAAAGCTGAACTGATGAGAAGATATTTATAAACAATGTCAGAGATGGACAGAATACCCAGTGAGGAAGCCACTGGACTGAATCACATGACAGTCCTTGTTCTGGAACCATCCCAGAATATAAAAAAGAAAGACCCCTAAAACATGGAGAACAGAAGGAGAGATAAAGCAGGAGGACATAAGGAAAGAATTGGAAAGACTATCCAGGTCTGGCAGTAGCTGAAGACCTCACACAGAAGAAATGCAAAGAAGATAGCTGAGGGTCAGGAAATCACATACCTTTCCTCCCGCTATGAACTTCTTCTAATGTTCTTTAGCATGACAAATAATAAATGGTGGTAACATTGTAACAACAGACTATTCCAATCCAGACTGTGTTAAAACAACATACATATACGATCTAATAACATTATTACAAAAAATGTTCTGTTGTGATCCTTACCTATACAACAAGATTATTTCCTATTTCTTTTTTTTTAAAATAATTATATTCTTCTTCAACCTGATAAAATTTTCAATGAATGAACTGATGCCCTATGGTTCATCAGATTGTTTGAAAATCATTATGTGCACAGTACAGAGAAAAGATCTTTTTATGTTATGTCTGTCTTTAGATTTATCTTTAGTGTCCTATGTTAAGACAAGTTTTTTTCCAGCTCTTTCCACTCTTTTCCCTTTGTACTCCAACACCTTCTTTTTCTTTTCTTTCCACGGTGTCGTTTCCCTTTATACTCCTACACCTTCTCTTTCTTCTCTCTCCCCATACGTTCCCTCAGATGGGTTATTGTTGATCCTATTCAGATTTCATTCATTTATTACATCCTTACTCTTCAGCTCCCCAAGGAGCATAGGTCTTGAACAAATATATTGTTCCAAGTTTTCTTTATCCCTTTCATTTCTGTCTCCAGTTCTCGTCTCCATGTGTTTTTCAATCTTCTCTTTCACCCTGGGGATTCCAGAACAAGGAGTACATTGTAATGCTATCTGCAGCTTTATTCTGTGTCTTATTCCCCGCCAGCATCATCTTCTCATCTCTTGTTCCATGGCATGTATCTGATTTTTGTCATCAGTTCCCCACAGGTGATCTTGCCATATCATTTTAATCCTTCTATTCTATGCAGGCACCCATATATTATAAAGTCTGTTTCGTCTTGTTTGTTATTTTTGTTGTTCTCCATGTTTAGCAGCCATAAAATAGGTCCGACTCAAATTTATTCTCCTTAATGTGTAGATGTGAAGAGTTACTGTGATTTTATTTTCCACAGGTCCCATTCTTTTTCTCCCTGTAATTATGTCCTGTAATTACTTGAGTTTAGTCTTCTTCTCTTGGTAATTAATTGCGTTTTCCATGAGGGATGACTGTAGGTTTTAATTTAATACCCCCTGTAGGTTTTAATTTGATATCCGCACCAGTTTTCTTTTCTATAAAGTAAATGCGATCATGTAGTCATTTTTCTTTGTTAAATTATCGCGTTCATTCTAATTGTATTAGGCGCTTGGAGTATTATTAGGTGGGGTGGAAATTTTCCGACGTTACCCCGCACCTACCCAGTAAATCGAGGGGTGGGGTGTTGAACCTCTACCCAGGTACGTAAAACCGGGCGCTACGACGAATCAAAGTTAATTTTGCTCACGCCAACAGGTAACATTATTTAACATGACGCAAGAAAAGATGCGCGCGATCAGAATAAATATGACTCACGAGTTTGCTTACAATCTATTGGCCGGGGTAAGTTATTAACAAATTCCTGCAATATTATTGGTTCCAGAGAGGCGCCAAGCGATGATGTACGGCGTGGGTATTAGCGTTCTTTTTTATAATATATACCCGCGTCTAGTCATTAGCGGGTCTCTTTGTCTCCAGAATTATCAGCCGTGAAATCTAAGTCATATTTGTCTGCTCTTAAGTGAGAAATTTGAATTGGGTATGTCCATAACTTTATTAGCGTAGGATAGTTCTAAATAGAATCTTAGCCTGATTAAGTAAAGTTCTTCGGGGTGGTTAAATTTAATTCAATTTAACGTAAGTGCCATCAATTGCTATCTTAGAGAAATAATAAAAATGTAAGTGTGCATATAATTGTTTCTATGATAAGCTAGTACTATCTTTGGTTGGTGTAGAGGCTTTTGAGATATTAACTGTGCGTCAAGGCTTTTGAGATATTAACTGTGTGAGGGTTAGCTCTTAGATACACGGGCGCTCTGTAGTATGTAGAGTGTTGGGTAAAAATCACAATTTGATTTGATTCTTCGCGGTGTAAATACATTAGCGTAATTGTGTACGTTAATTGATTGTTTAATTATTATTATTTAGATGGGAATTAATATTTCCTCATCTTTGATTTATGATACCTTGCAGCGTATATATACGTGAGTGTATTCGTGTAATTTTAATTAGTCAGGTATTTGCTAGCGGGCTATTTTGGTTGTGTAGTCAGGAGGGGAGTGAGAGGGGTAATTAATTTCACGGAGATGGGATTTAATTATTCATGGTGAGGTCTAATTTAATTTTGGGTTAAGCGATGACTCACCAGGCTCAGTCTGTAATATAAAGTAGGCCTAGGACTTTTAGTGAGGAATGTTTCGCTTCATACCAGCTAATGTTGTGACAGCTGATGGGCCAGCCGGCACATAATAGATTAGGTCAGCCTGTGGCGGGGGTTTTTCTTACCTAACAGACAGTGTTGGAGCGGGAACGGAGATTGTAAATTTGTGACCCGGAGTTAGGAATTGTTGTTACAGGGGAAATATAGATTTGTGTAGGGGAGCGGTATTTATTTAAGGGAGTTATGTGTTAGAGATGAGTATATTTTGATGGGTTGTATATCTGTTGTTATTATTCGTTTCACAGCAATTTTTCACAGCACACAGAGAGGGGTGCGAAATTTGCCTCACAGTTTGCCAAGATACTTGACCTTCTCAGGAGTAGAAGGTTCGAGACTTCGCCAGTGGTGAAGAAAATTGGTGATGCGTTAGTTACCGGCGCCAAGTACGTCTGCACCAGGAGAAGGATACAGTTCTTGTGCAGTGAAGCAATAATCTTCAGCGGGAACGAAACAGTTCTCCTGCAGTGAAGCCATTCTTCAGTGGGAACGGGGTTGTCCTCAAACTCCAGAGCTCTGAGCTCTGTATCACAACCCATATAGGCACATTGCCTGGTGTTTGTGTTTTCTTTTTTTATTCACGACCATAATAAAGTCGTTTGTCCCACACCCGGAGGGGGTAACGGGGCAAGTAATAGAATTGTCATCAGCAGTGAAGCAGTCACCTTCCGAGTCAAGTACCTCAGTCTAACAGCCCAAGTCATCAACAGCAATATTCGTGGAGGGAGATAGGGTTAACATGCTTTAGAGTGGAGAGACAGAAGTTATAAAGAGTTAGATAGTCAGAGCAGAGGACAGCTTCTGAGGTTGCACTGGAGAAGTCAGTTGGTGGAACAGTGTTTGTGATGTGCAGTGTAGGACTTCAGAAAGTTCATGCCTAGGTTTTTGTTTTGGAGACAGTTAGTTAGGTCTACAGCTGGACACTGGTGTTAGATTTCATTAATACTTAATAATAGATAGTTTGGAGTGGTGGCTTGAAATCCGAGACCCCCACCAAGTTCAGTGTGGTTTTTTTAATCTTTAATTCTTTTCCCCATACAGGTTGAAATCGTGGATGAAGGGTTGGGGTTGATTACAAATCATTTAAATTGTTTTGTTCTTTTCAGGTGTGCGACCACGCACATTATTTATTTTGATATGTAATTTATTTTATCGTGTAAATAAACTATAAACTTTATACTGGATCAGTTTCTCTCTATACACAACTATACTGTACAAATATTTAATTGTCTGTATAGTGTGTCTGTGGACTTTTAGTGAAACCTTATACCTTATCTCCTTTTTGGTAGTCAGAGGTGGTGAGTCTTTAGCTCTTAACAAAGTCACGAGTGGCGAGGGAGAGTCAATCTCGGTTCTCACCCTTGAAGCTATAAGCCTCATCTTCCACATTCACTGTCATTCTCATACAAATCTATCAGCTCAGACTTTCTCTTACTAGTGTCTTGTCTTTACACTCAGACAAACTCTATAAACTTAAATCCACTTCGTGACAGTAGATCTAATGGATTTTGTTAGCCTCCAGACATCTTCTATCATAATACTGTCCCGCCATTTGATGTTAAGAATCCTTGATATCCATTTTTTTTCTTCTTCAAATACTGACTCTTTATTATATGTACTGTGTGATGCTACAAACTCAACAGCAATTTGCAGATGAGATAACAACAGTGTTAAGGAAGGTTCCAGCGGAACCACCTCATCTGGTAGGGAGCATCACAGATCGTGCACACTGCAGTTTTTTACTATGCTAATGTTTCCATGCCAAATAGTTACTGTTTTAACTATGGGTAAGCAGGATTCACAAACTGACCATATGGGGAAAACCACTGCTGTAAATAAGCAGACAGCCAGATAGAGGTTGAGAACTCCAGATACGCTATAATGTCAGTTAAGAAGGAGTATTTCGTAGATACTATTAAACACTCTGTTATGGAATGTTAGTTATCATTGTGTTAATTTGATTTCTGATGGACGCTTATCAGCCATCAGACACAGGAGATGATTGCTCTTGAAAAACCACTAATGGGACTTCAATTGTTTAATCCTCCAGTCCAACCAGGCTACGAGTTGAGGGTACAAACCAGATGACCATACCAAAACCCAGTTTACCCCTACCAACCATACCCTATCAACCAGGTTACCATACCAAACCAAACCATACCCTACCAACCAGGTAACCCATTCCTTACCAACCATCCCATACCAGAGTACAACTCTAGGCTGTCATACCATGTGACTCTAAACTGAGTCATAATCCAGTAAGCAGAAGAGGTATTCAGCAGGGCTGACTTACTCCATCTGTATCTGTGATGTGCAATGAGTCCAGGGAAGCAAACTCTGCCACCCTCTGAATCCACTGACCTGTTTATGCTACCTAAGTGCTGGGACAAACCAACAAAGAGAGTCTGACCAAAAATCATGTCAGCAGTTACTAAAGACCTTGAGGATATGAGTATAACACCTACCAGCAAAACTACCATAGAAAAGATCTCCTGGTCCATATCAAGATTTTTTCTAAACATAAGAACCTACACAATTTTGCTCATTTGTAAGCCTTTAAAAGTTGTGAGAATCTATATCTTTTTCTGGGACCTCAAGACGCAGCAATAGAGACCGCAGTCAGCGACTCATAGCTTGACTGCCTGCGTCAGGACCAGCGAACCAGAGCTGGTCAAGACCGTGCTCCACCTCCACGTGGTGGTCCTGGAAACAGTCTGCAGCTGTGCAGGCTGGCTGAGCGAGTACGGATCGCAATGGGAAGGCAAACCCGGTCCTAAAAAATGCCGTGCAGAAGTCGGATGTGTCGACCGAAAGGTGCAGATATCACAGCTACGTTGGAAACAGACACAACGCAACCACCGTCCTTTTCAGGGCGAACGAGGAAGAAGAAGAAGATATCTTTTTCTAAATTTAACTCAACAGAGTCTGTTGTTTATTTTTTTCTTGTTACCTTTATTTGGGCTGTATTTTGTTTTGTTTAAAACATAAATCTACACCCTGGGGGCCGAGCCATAATTAAACTAACTTCTAGTGGGTCGGGATATTTTAGTTAATGTGGCTGGACAACAAATTTCCTTTCTCAACCTTATATGCTTTACATGTGGTCCTTTTGTAGGATTCCTGAGAAAGAATTAATCGTCCAGAAAATATCCTGTTTAGTTGCCAGAATTCTCTTTGCATTAAGGATTTCTAGTGACTATTTCCCGAGGACAGGCAGTTCCATTCAAACTCGTAGACTATCATAAATATATCATTAAAGATTATTATGTTTTATTCTTCCATTCCATCCAATCTGTCCTTCTCTCCTCAAATACGTCACCACATTCTGAGGGCTCGTGCGGTACCTACCTTGACAAAATCAGCTGTGACTATAGCCAGCTCTGTCTGAGATCCTGGTAACCAGATGGCCTGTTAATGAAAGATAATAAAAGGTGACCTCTCAATTACAATACAAATATAGGGATATTAATTTTTTACTATTTTTAACGATTGATAATACAATGTCTGAGGAATCATTTGTTATGGCAACTCCTATCACAAACAGATCTGTTGACAAAACTTAACAATATTATGAATTATTCTTAGCAGTCTGCTATAAGATTCACATAATTTTGTTTTTCTAGGGAGATGGGAAATAGAGAAGAAAGCAATTTTTTTTTTTGGGTCAGAGGAGGGAGTGATGTGGGGAAAAAGGGTTGAGTTACATCAGAAATCTGAAAAATGTCAACTTGTGGCCTCAGATAAACTAAACAGGCATATAAAGATCAACTAACCATCATTAAAAAAACAAAAACAAACCTCAATGGTATAGTCAAATGTGTGAAGATCAAACAGGTTGTCCAAAACTGTATTGAAAAGGACAGTCTTAGGAACAATAAAAAGGAGTAGACAATGTTCTTAAATGGACACAAAAGGCCTTTAAAAGACACAAATGTTAGCACAAGACAGAGAAATGTAGACATAAAGGATTCAAGGAATATGGTGTTCCAATGACTACTTTGGTTATTAGACAAAGGAAACAGCATAAGCAAGTGGATTTATTTCAAACAGTAATTAATAATAACCTTGATATACTTTTGTAATTTTAACATCACTCACAGACGACATGATATGCAGGACCAACATTTAAAAATTAATTAGTTATGTTTCCATTGTTTTCAGACTCTATGGACATCCTGTATACAGACCCTAACGCAGTACTTAGGAAATAAAGTCAAGTTGCAACTAAGAAAGTAAAGCCATGCCACAACTTGCTGTCAATTTCATAAGTTTAACTTCACAGAATGAATGACCCTTTGACCTCTTCAGATATAATCTGCAGACAAAAGGAACCAGGCTTTGTGTTATTTTTGTTTTAAATCTGATGCATTTGCAAGCAAGGAGTGAAAAATGTGAACATTCAAGAGCTGCTTGAAAAACATATCTTCTAAACGTGGACTTATGGGAATCATAAAAATGTTGTAATACACAAAATAACCACCATAGAAACCTTAACAATGAAGACTGAGGTAGCAAACTTAACAACAACATATTTAAGTCATCACATAAACCAAAGACTAGAGAAAGCCTTATGAAATGGAAGAACACAGAAAAGGAACAAACAATGAAATAACTATATAGAGCAACATAATAAAAGAAAAAAAAAAAAAGGTAAAGGAACCCGTTACACGCCCATTGAGGCATATTGGGAATATGGTGTTAGGCCCATATTATCTTGACCGTCGGCACACGAGGGGTGATGTGGTCGGCATCACGCCGGCCGCCTTAACCTTCCCAGAGTAGCTCTGGTACCCATTCGGGGCTGGGTCGACCCAGGAGCCGTTTGTGGCCTAAAAATTTTCCGCCTCATCTGGGGATCGAACCATAGACCACTGCGCTAGGAAGCCAGTGCACTAACCACTATGCTACCGCGGCTCCATGACATAATAAACACACAAAAAACCAAACTAAACCAAGCCAAAGTCTTTCATGACTGATTTGTAACACATTCAAAGTAGACAGAACTGTACAAGTACACATACCTTGATGATGAAGTTTCCGGTGGCTAATGATGGGTGTAGAACAAGATGGTCTGCTACTGTTCCTGAGCTTGTGAATGTCATCACGTGACAGTCCTGTGTGTGAGATATAATTAAGTTTTTTAAAAACACTGGCCCATATTAAAAATTCTGATAAGTGGATTTTTTTATAAAAACCGTGATGCACTGAAGATAATGTTTAACATTCCATAAGACTTGCTCTGCGCAATATCCAAATATTACAAACAATTAAACATATACTTCTTACCCATGAACATACAAGTGTGCTGTAGAGCAGGGAATGGCAAGCTAGGAGTTTTTGGGATCTACTTTAGTAATACTCAGCCTTCTAAAGATCTACCATATATATATATGAAACCAAACCATATCACACACACCACACTGCAACCATCCATCCACCCGAAGCCCACCCACACATATATATGAACATGTGTATAATTTTAAGTGGGGAGGAGGGGTGATGAACCTTACAAAGAAAAGATCATGTTCCTATCTCATGCAGTTCACAAATATATTTTAGTAGCCAGCTTGAGAGTTTTCATTGGTAATGCGGGAAAAAAAACCTTTGGTCCAGGGGCCACCGCAATTTTGAATGCCGGCAGGAGAGGTCTAGTCAGAAATTTACTTACTTACTTAGTCGTTCTCCTTCTACCGTGAGGTGTAGAGGTTTGGAAGAGAGAGCGACAGACTATCCTATCAGCTGTCTTCCTCCTGGCCTGGTTCCATTCTAGTCCTCGGTCCTTCAAAGATTGTCTAATGTTGTCCTCCCAGCGTAGTCAGAAATTTACCTAGTTTAAAAAAGTCTCTCCCCCCTAGTCGCCTAAAGATCTACCAAATCATCCACTGGGATCTACCGGTAAATCAAGACTGACTGGTTGCTGACCCCTGCTGTCGAGTATACACAGAATGACCCCATGTAATTTCAGGAGATCTCTGGAGACAAGGAAAGAATGGGACTACCACCCCCTCAGAAATGTCATAAAATGCTGCTAATAAGAGGTTGTGCATGAGGCTGGCAACTGCATCATCCTACACAAACTGTTATAGAAACCACCCCAGTAAAAGTACATGAAGGCTTAGGTGGAAGCTTCTTACAAGGGGACGTGGTGGTCCCAAGCTTCACAAGGAATGAAAAGAGAAATGATGATAATACACAAAATGAAAGTTCTTATCCAAAACTAAACTTGTCACAAAATGAAAGTTCTTATCCAAAACTAAACTTGTCACAAAATGAAAGTTCTTATCCAAAACTAAACTTGTCACAAAATGTATTCGCAGTTTTACTTCTCAACATGACAATAATTTCAGCCCTAATGGCAGAAGATAGAGCTTTGGTTCTTAAATATACCTTTAGGCCACACACAGCCAAGTAATCCTCGTTGCAAGGGTTCCCTATTATGGACAATACAGTGAAAGGGACTGGAGCCGATGATAAGCGCTGAAAAGCAAATAAATTCATTAGAATGAGAAAACTTTCTACCTATTATGATGGCAAATATGCATATTACAAATAACTTTCACAGTTAGTAGCATGTTTACAGCACATAACTATCATTATAAACAAATAAAATCACTACATCTTAACCACCACCTTTACACGTGTATTCACATAAAATAGTTATACTTAACAAGTACAGTAGACTCTCGATTTTACAAGTATATTCATGCTGTGTAAGTAGTACATTACAAGTATAATCATGATGTGCAACTAGCACATTATAAGAATAATTATGACAAGTAACTAGCACACTACAACTATAATCAAGATGTGTAACTAGCACATTACAAGTATCATCAAGACAAGTAACCAGCATATTACAAGGATCATCATGACAAATAAATGCACATTACAAGTATAATCATAAAAAGTAACTAGCGCATTAAAAGTATAATTATGACAAGTAACTAGCACAATACAAGTATAATCACAGAATTTAGCTACCACAAATGCATGAATAATCATAACACATAATCACTACTTCTGTTTCACATGGCCAAAAACAGAAGTTGGTGGTGAACAACTACAGCAGTCCTGTGTTTCATATGGAATGAATAGGGGTGACTGACTTTTTGTTTCACATAGTCACAACACACATATACTGCTTCATGTACAATGATGGCCAGTGATTGCCAGTCTGAAGTAAAATCACAGCACAAACCCACCTTTTCAAGAATAATACAGCCCATGATTACCACTGTCTGAAGTATAATCATGGCACAAACCCACCTTTTCAAGAATACAGCCCATGATTACCACTGTCTGAAGTATAATCATAGCACAAACCCACCTTTTCAAGAATAATACAGCCCATGATTACTACTGCCTGAATTATAATCATAGCACAAACCCACCTTTTCAAGAATAATACTTCTTCTTCTTCCTCGTTCACCCTGAAAAGGACGGTGGTTGCGTTGTGTCTGTTTACGCCTAAGCTGTGATATCTGCACCTTTCGGTCGACACATCCAACTTCAGCACAGCATTTTTTAGGGACCGGGTTTGCCTTCCCATTGCGATCCGTACTCGCTCAGCCAGACTGCACTGCTGCAGACTGTTTCCAGGACCACCACGTGGAGGTGGAGTGCGGTCTTGACCAGCTCTGGTTCGCTGGTCCTGATGCAAGCAGTACAGCTATGGGTCGCTGACTGCATTCACTATTGCTGCATCTTGGGGTCCCAAGAATAATACAGCCCATGATTACCACTGTCAGAAGTATAATCATAGCACAAACCCACCTTTTCAAGAATAATACAGCCCATGATTACCACTGTCTGAAGTATAATCATAGCACAAACCCACCTTTTCAAGAATAATAAAACCCATGATTACCACAGTTTGCAATATAATCTAGCAAAGAGGTGACTAAAATGAGATTGTGCATGAGGTTGGAAACCTCATCATGTAAAACAAATTGCTATAGAAACTACCACTACGAGAGCATGGGGCTTTGATGCAGGCTTCCTGCAAGGGGATTCAGCCATAGTGTTGGATCCATACTCCATAAGGAGCATAAAAGGGAATGAATGAATGACATAACACTTCTGCAAGTATAATCACAGCACATAACTTTCACTGTTACAAACATAATTGTTATACACATAACAATGTTACATGTGTGTGGAAACAAATCATCATCACCCTACAGCTCCCCAAGGAGAATAGGACCAAGTCTTCCTGTCCTGTGCCATCAGCTCAAGTTCTTTCGAGGTCTTCATAATCCCGTCATGTCTGTCTTCAGTTTTCACCTCCATGTGTTTTTTTTCAGTCTCCCTTACACATCTCATATCCTGGGGATTATAGAACAAGGACTGCCCGATAATGCTATCAACAAGGTTTCATCAATGTATGTCCTATCTGTCGCCAGTGTTTTCTCTTCTCTTGTTCAACTGGTGACTTGTCTGGCTCCGGTCAATAGTTCCCATTTAGCGATCTTGCTATACCACTTCAATCCTCCTATTCTAAGAAACAAATTACTACAATGTAATTAGCCACAAATACAGAAAAATATTTTACAAGGTTACCAAAAAACAAAAATTAATAAATTCATTCTCACAGTGAGTGTCAACTTCTTCTTGCTGGAATCTGCCTGCTTCAGTAGAGCACTAAGCTGAAGGATGGTCATCTTTCCTTTCTCGTGACTGACAGCCAGATGCTGTCTTTTTCCCTGGGGTGAGGACAGCACACACATGGCAACCCGACGCAGCATGTGTGCCGTGATCAGCTGCCTGATGGCCTGGCCTTGATCCCCGCTGTAATTCATGCGGACATTCTCAAAAGCTCCCTCTTGTGAGCCTAATGTTACTGTCTGAAACCAAAAAAAAAAGCAGCACAATGTAAGATCACAGTATATACAAGCAATTGTATCATTGGTGTTACAGCTCATTTAAATTAAAACAGGATAAATTAAACCCATAAAAACCCTATCAGCAGTGTTTACAAATGCTTAACACATTAACTACCGAATTAAAAAACACACTGTGGCCGAATTAAATTTTTTTCCCATTTTCATCCTGTAGGTGTTTGCACAAAGTAAGCTGTAGTTTTCGTAATTGTTTACAGATTTGTATGAATTACACTTCATTTTAAAGATAAATGAATGTACTATTACAATAAACATTAGTTGCAACTCTAATAGAGGTTGTTGCTATTTAACGGCCCTCCGATGGCCGAGGACTTGCAATATTTTCACAATTATAACTGCTTGCACCCCATCTCTATCAAAATCACAATTTCAATCAATGTGCACACCGTTTTCACGCTTGTCCTCGTCGCTAGATCTTTCAGTCAATTGTTGAAACATGTTTCTATCCTATTCAGCCGTTAGACGAGATGTACATGCATTTTTTGTAGTCCTAGCACTAGTTGCCACGGTAAACAGTTTTACACGATTTGGTAACTAACCCAAAACGCTGAAAAATATGAACATAATATCAATTTTCCAGTGTTCTACAACAACCATGCTTTGGGAATTTGTTTTCCGGTAGCAACTTAAAATCTCGAATCAGATCAGAGAGTGTTTCAGTACATTTTTCATTCGTTTTATTACTAAAATTAGATTGGCACCCTGAGCGGCTTGCGGTCCAAATGTGATTATGTTGTGAGCCGCTGACAGCGGCTTGCGGTAGTTAATGAGTTAAAATAAAAATAAAATCGGTAAGGCTGTACCAGCCTCTGACAAAAACAAATCAATGGGTTTCTGTTCACAAGTTCTTTACATGAAAACAGAATAAACAACAATAGCATCAGTAGTTGCATGTGCAATAAGGACAGCCAATAAATGTAGCTCATTCTGGGTCCATTAAACTGAATGGACAGAATCATGATAAGAGCTGTATTCCTACTGTTTGCTATCCCTAGGGCAGAAATGCCGAAATGACTTGATTCTCCTTCTCCTCCCACTGCTGCCATCAAACATTGAGGATACAGCCCATGGTATTCTTTAGTTATTAAAACAACTTGCGTCATGATTTACCTATTTCACTGATATATTTCAACCACAGCATTAATCCACTTTTCACTTATGGGCTATATCACAATCTTCTAGCAAAGATGGTGTATGTCACTGGTTGGTCTGTTGAATTCTGAGCAAGTGTCCACAATTTTATTCTATCTTTACCTATTAACATGTTGCTTGTGTCGATTTCCTCTTCACATAATGAAGTTTCTGGCATTATTTACTGCTGTGTCATTATTCTCAAGCAATCATCCAGTTTGCAAGCTGTTTCTCCACAATTATACTAAATGTAGTGCCCATGTATGATCACATAGGACAGTTTTTGTATGATTACTTTGCATAGCTGTCTTGCCAATAACATTCTTCTGTATAGTTTTCAACCATCTGTAAAATGTTGCCAAATTAACTGAATTCCTTCGTTTGTTCCATTATTTGTGTTGATATATATAAATATAGACAGGTTAAAGAAAAATACTATAGACACTACAAACACGTAATACATACATATGAAATATAACAACACAGGTGAACAGCAATAAATAAGCAAGGAAAATACAAAACTGAAAAAATTATCAAGACAATTAATTCAACAATCCACGAAAATCAAAAGCAGAAAATGGAATAAAAAAACAAGAAGTCCTGCTATGACAATCTTCGATAAAAGATCCAGTGAAGCTATGAATACAATGGTGTCAGGCGGCATGAATGAAAGTGACATCATAAAAATACACAAATAGGACACAAAACGAAACACAAACTTCATAAAAGAAAGATCGTGAAAAAGCGATGGATGAAATAAAGAGGTCTAAAACAGAGGAAAGCCAATGAATAACTTAGTTAAGCAAAATGATGTTGGACATTTGGATCATCAGCAGAAAGGCAACCCAATTCAAAAATGAGATGATTCTCAAGAGAATCATGTTTCCTGTATACCATTAATTTGTAAAACTGATTCAACTGCCATCGCAGTCCTGCTTTGCTGAAATCTACAGAGATTAGAAGTTGGTTGGGCAGCACAGACGAGGCACTCACCATTAGTTGGTCTGTTGTGCACTCCACTTCTTTTGGCAGGCGATGTAAATCCATGAGAGCTCGCTGTGCATTCAAGCTGCTGCCAGCAAGTGAGGCCACCTGATACCTCTGTGTCAATGGGGGTACAATCTCATCCAGAATGTGAAGGACATTGTTGACTGCATCTGATGTTTTCTAAACAAATATATTTAGAACAAAGCTTTAAGCATTTATGAAATTAAAGAAACAAAAAACAAAAAAATACTGCAGGTATGTTTACTAGATAATCAGTGTGGAAAACATTCATACGAGCTTCGAGTCTACAAGAGCTGGTGTGGATCTACTATCCTGGTCATGCAGGGGTATGTGGTAATGAGAGAGCTGACAGACTAGCATCAAGAGCACCCACAGTGGGACACTGGATATGGATAAGGGAGAGATACTGAGAACACTTAATGATCTCCTGTTAGGGAATGACACTGCAATAGATGAATCATCAAGGTTAAGACTGTTGGAATTTGGCATCAAACGTACGGCTAGCAGGGATGGACGTATGAGAGGATGCATCCGTCGTGTATACAACCAGCGAGCTACAGGAACAGTTAGCATTCACACTCTTCGACATATACTTATGGAGACTAAGCACCTATGGGTTTTCCCGGAGTGTAATGATGTCAATTCTGTTCAACAATAACAATATCCAGAGACATCCAGTATTGCTATGGTATATCCAGAGACACCCAGTATAGTGTCCAGTATTGCTATGGTATATCCAGAGACACCCAGTATAGTGTCCAGTTTTGCTATGGTATATCCCAAGACACCCAGTACAGCACCCAAGGTCTCTGAGAGGACGAAGAAAGAATGGAACAGCTGCTCCCTCAGGCAACTGCTAGGGAAGAGGCGAGTAATATAAGGTTGTGCATGAGGCTGGCACACTCATTATGTGAAATAAATTGTCACAGAAACCACTGTTGCAAAAGCATATGCTCCGACATATTCTTCCTCAAGAGAACCATCTGCCATGGTGGCTCCAAGCCCCACACTGGGCAAAAAAAGAGAATGATATAAAGATTCCACACTCTCTTTTTAAAAAAGAATTAAGGGGGAAGACGACAACAATTTATACGAGGGAAGGCAACATCAGGAGGTGAACTGTAAGGCAAGAGATGTTTTTTTTTTTTAAGTTGGGAGATCCACTACTATCTGCAGACGGCACCAAAACTCATCTGAACAAAGCCATAACTACTTTTTATTTACTTATTTATTTTTTTAATTAATTAATTTACTTGCAATGACAATATTTGACTATTATCTGACTATAAACAAAACAAAAACAATTTATTTACCAAGATTTCCAGAAGCTTTTCCCTGTAACCCTGTTTAAAAAAAAAAAAGACATAAGAAAAAAGACATTAAAAAAAAGTATCAATGTAGATATAACAAAATGTTCAAATAAATACATTTCAATGCAAAGATAGCACTTAATCTGAATTGACTATTCATCCAATTTCCTTCTTGCTCCTTATGGAGCATAGAGCCACCACTATAGGTCATCCCCTAGCAGGACACCTGCACCAAGCATTCTGATGCTCTTGTGGTGGTGTGGTTTCTGTAGCAATGTGTTTTACATGATGAAGTTACCAGTCCTATTGTGATGCTGTACTGTAATTCTGTCTTTTCAAAAGTCCCAGTCTTCTTCTCTTTCTAAATTATTATGTATTTGGTCTTTTTCTGTAGGTATTTTATTTGTGTTTTTGACGGTTGGTTTAGCTTATACTCGCACCAGTTTTCTTTTCTTTAAAGTTAATTGCGAAATCACGAGGGTCTTTCTTTGTTAAATTAATCGCGATCTCGTAGTCCCAGTTTCTTTGTTAAAGAATTATCACGGTCAAGTCTTTGTTTAACAGCGCGTGAGATATTCACGGGGTGGAAAGTTTCCGTTGTTTGGCTCACGCAATATGACGTAAGTGGGAAATGTGCGCGGTCGGGATAAACAGGTCACGACGTGCTTTCAAATCTATTGGTGTAGACCCCGTTATAAATTTTGTAAGTGATTCCATTGGGTTAGTAAGACGCTATAGCTATGATGTAGGCCAAAAGTCCGCGGTGATTTTCTTGTATATAAACCCGAACGGTCTTTTAACGGATCCCCTTTGTCTGATGAAAGTCACTATCGTGAACCTAGCATTTATTGTCTGCTCCACGCGGAAGAAAACACGATAAACTGGTATGTTCATATTTTATTAGAGCCGTAATATTAGTGGGTTCTTAAATAGAGTCGTAGTCTGATTAAACGTAAGTGCCATCCATTACTATCTTTGTAGCATGATGTAAGGGTTAAGTGTGCCTAATTCTTTCTAGGATAATTGGCAGTGTATAGGAGTGTGTGAAGTTTTGAGATATTCACTGTGTGAGGGTTAGCTATTAATACATGGGCGCTCTGTAGTATGTAGAGTGTTGGATAAACCACCATTAATTTCTGTATATTTACAAGTGTAATTTTATTGGGCATCTAATGGTGCGTATGTTATTTTATTGTGCCTCAAATGTTTGGGAATGCAGTAAGAGGAGTAATTTAATTGTTGGGGTTAAGCAGGGAAACCTCATGTGAAATGTTAAAAAGGAGACCAAGGAATTTCGGACAGGAAATTTCCCTAGTTTGAATGTTTTGACACGAGGTAGATTAACGTAACAAAAGATTAAGGTCAGACAGTGTCGGGAGTTTGTTTACGTACCAGTAAGATTTTCGTTGAAGCGGGGAAGGGAAGGAGTGTGAGATTGAGTGACACGTGGTTAGAAATATTTATGTATCGTTGTGCATAGCGGGTGAAGGGGAGCTGGATTGAGATGCGGGTAGCGTAGGATTTATGGGGGCTATATGTTAGAGATTGAGTTATGGTTGAAGTTGTTGTACATTAGATGCATTTCTTTTGTATACAGCGGTTCACGGTACAGTGGAAGAGTGGAGTTTGTCCTATACAAATTTCCAACGGCAAGGTTGGCATTGCAGGAGCCGAGAGCTCGATATCGCTAGAGGCGAAAGAAATACGATAGCAGTTCGCAGGCCGCGAAGCCCCTTGCTTCGGCGGGAACATGTTCATCGTTAAATAAATCCAGAGCGAGTAGCTCGTTATACCACTCCAACAACGGCACGTGTCCGGGAGATTGGTCTAGAGTTATACAGCCAGAGATCAATGCTGTGTTCCCCTAAATCCTGAGCGGGTTAACAGGGCAAGTCAGAGAAGCTATTCAGCAGAAGAGGAGCTTCTATATTTTAGTCAAGTACCTCGTGCTTGATAATCAAGTCATCATTGCCGGAGTCAGAACACAGGAGAGAGGGTGAACATTCCTGGTTCTGAAAAAGTCAACGAGAGAAGGCGTAACGGAGACGCCACCGCAACAGAGGTCGAGAGTGTGAGAGAGAGACACTGAAGCAAAGAAAGAGGAAAGAGGGAGAGGGAATAGCCGGGACCAGTAGGGTCTGATGATATATCCTTAAAGGATAGCCTTTGAGTAATAGATGTTATAAAAGTCTACTAGTGTAGCAGTCCAGTGTTTAGTTAGCGGCGCTTATCGTCTAACAAGTTGGAAGCTGTGTAGACATTCGTTTAGGCAGAGTCAGCAGGACAGACAGTAGCAAATCATATAGTAGTAGACAGTGGAGGCTTAAGCTGAGGCCCCACCAATTAGAGTGTGGTTACAATCACTAATCATTCTATTTTTCCCCAGCACGGTGACTGACTGAGTAAATGTGGTTGTGGGTTTTATGTGTCTATCTACTTAATTGGTTCTTTGGTTTTCAGGTCTGTGCAACAGTGCACGATATTTATTTCTTTGCTGTATGATGACATTTTATGTTTTATTGTGTAAATAAAATATCTATATATTGTAGACTGGATCAGCTTCTATACTATACTGTACCTATATGTTGTCTGAATAGTGGTGTCTGTGGTCATTAGTTACACCTTATCTCCTTGTGTTTAAAGGTAGTTTGAGGGGGGTGAGGTTATAGCATAATTGTAGTCATAAGTGGCAAGGGAGAGTCAATCCAGGTTCTCACCCTTGAGCCAATAGTCTCATCTGTCCACAGTAACTGTCATTTTCATCTAAATTCTATCTTCTCAGACTTTCTCATACTAGGGTCTTGCCTATACTCAGGCAAACTCTATAAACGTAAATCCACTTCGTGACACCTATGCAACATACCAGTGGACTTGTATGACATGCCTGAGGCAGAGTGGTCCTACTCTTTCTTTGTTTCATCTGAGACTTCTGGGAACTACACAGGGCGAACGACCCTTTGCTGTATAACTATACTTTTATCAGTGTCAGCATGAGAGATATGAAGAGACAAATGATTTTACTGTACATATTTTTTTAGGGATGAAACTGTAATTTCCATCAGAGCTTCAAAGAAGATGAGCAGGCAAATGCCCAGTGAAAGTTTCACCACAATTAATAGAGATATCTTTAGCCATAAAGTGATCAGAAAAGAATGAGGCCAATGAAACAGGTTGTATTATGTGTAGATTAATGAGTTTATAACTAGGAAGACTATTGAGGATGTCCTGAATGAGGTCAGTGTGAGAAGGAAGCTCATTTTACACATCAGAAAGATGCGCCCACATTCCATGGATGTTACGATAACCAAAAATGTGTAATATACTGTGATAAAACTGATGGACAAAACACAGAAGATACTGGACACTTTAACATCATGGCATGAGGAAAAATTTTGTTATGTTTACAGAACGGGAGAAGACCGACTACCAGGACAAACATGGGAAGCCAAGAGTCAGGGATCCAGACCTCCAGGACAACCCAAAATTGGCTAGGAGGACAACATCTGGCAATCTCTGAAGTACCGAGGACTTGAATGGATAGCTTATAGGACAGCATGGAACTCTCTCTGGCTAACCTTTACACCCCAGGGAAAAAACGGCAGCGACTAAGTAAAGTAAAATAAAGGCATGGGGGGTGGGGAAGAACGAGAGAATCACCAACAGAATTGGTAAACAGCACTGGAGACAGGAAGTCATGAAGAAATTTGATCACTTATGACAATCAACACGGTACTTAAAGAAGGAGAAATGGTCATTACTAATGGTTATTGCTCTCTCTTGTTATGTGTGTGTTTTTGTTTGTTTGTTTGTTTGTTGAAATTTTTAAAAGATGGAGATTACATAAACTAGGATTTACAAAATGAAGGAATAAACAAAGTGGAAAGACACTATCAAGCACAGAGATGTAAGGAGAAAAGCCACACCAGTTCAGAGCTTCATTGGCCTGGAATTTTAAATAATCGAACGGATTGAACTAAAATGAGCTCAGACCTGTATCTGTTGATACAATGCCTCTCTTGCCTTGTTGACAAGCTCCAGAGATTTAAGTCCTTCCACTGGCTTTGCCTCAGTGTCAGGAGAGGGTGAGAGGCGACGTCGCAAGGAACTGTGGTGCTGCAGGCTCTCCAGCGCAAATGGCGACTGAGACAGTGGGGCTGTCCCATTCTCCATTCCACCTAGTGCTGTTCTCTTCACAAGTGCCTGAATGTTCCGAATAAAAAGAGTTTTTCAAACGCAACAATACATATAGACCCCAACTACATGAAGTCAGTTTTCAAGCTGTTATAGCATTACTAGGCAATGTCTAGTCAAATAAAAAAAACGTGTGTGACTAAAATACCGGAAATTATGTGTCTTTATGCCAGAGTATCTATCTATACAGTGATAATTTTTAGTTTGAACTTATAGAAATATTAAGCAATTTAGTAATAAACTCTCATATAATCTTAATTTTGTGTTTGTACTGTACTAATGAGAGCTGTGTATTTCCTGTGCTTCTCTATATGGTGCGGAATGCTGGAGAGTAACAGAGAAGGAAAAGGTCGAAATTGTCCTCTTTCCACACAATCTGCCTACGGAAAATTCTCAGAATCTTTTGGCTGAATATCATCAACAACCAAGAACTGCTTACTCTGAGCAACCAAGAGGACATGCACACCATCATAGCTGGCAGACGCTGGAGTTGGGTTGGCTAAGTTCTCAGAAGAGACCCCGATGCCATCACAAGAACAGAATTTCTATAAGGCTTTTTTTTCTATAAAAACTGGCAGCTACAAAGTATTACAAAAACAGGGCAGTATCCTTCTCTTCACTCCCCCCATAATACAAGTTGTATTTTCTCACAACCATGGTCTCCCCGCCCCTTTCCAACAGGTTTATCATTTGATACTAGTTTGTTTTTTTGAAATCATGGTCACACATTTCCTACAATAGAGAAATCTTTGTAAAATAATTCAGAAACCAGCAAGAACTGTGACAGTTATAAATTATTTTCTTTGTAAAAATTCTTCTTCACCTTTCAACTCCCAAAGGAGCACAGGCCTTCAACAAACTTATGCCAAGTCTTCCCGTCACAGGCCTTCAACAAACTTATGCCAAGTCTTCCCGTCACAGGCCTTCAACAAATTTATGCCAAGTCTTCCCGTCACGGGCCATTACCTCACAGTCTTTCAATGTCTTCTTTATCCCCTCCAGGTCTGTCTCCAATTCTATTTTCCATGTGTTCTATTGTCTTCCGCTACCTCTCTGATCCAGAGGGTTCCAGAACACAGATTGTCTGGTAATGATTTCAACAGGTTTCCTCAGAGTGTGTCCCATCCATCTCCAGTGTCTTCTTCTCATTTCTTGTTCCAATGGCATTTGTCTAGTTCTTGTCATTAGTTACACATTAGTGATCTAGTCATACCACTTTAATCCTTCTATTTTATGCAAGCACCCATTTATGAAAGTCTGAAACTTTTTGGTTGTTGTTTTGTTCTTGTTCTCCATGTTTCACAGCCACATTTTTGTAAGAATAACTAGAACATGTTAGACATAAAACTAGTGACTTTCATTTGAATACCACGATACTATCTCATCATCATCTTTTTTTGCTCTTTAAGGAGCACGGATCCACCACTACTTAAACTGTTTACTTGCTTCACTAGCTCTTGCAATTCCTGTTTACGTTCAGCTAACAAAACTGTATCATCCACATATCTAAGCGTGTTTATTGATCTTCCTCCCATGTTCAGTCCTAGCATTTCCTGTAGCTGTCTGAAAATGTTTTCTGTGTAGATATAAAATTGGCAGGGAATAATGGCTACAGAATTAAATATACACACAATATGAACAGCATCTGATTGACAGAGTGGTTATAGAGCTGGTCTCTCACGACAAAGGTATCAGGTTTGATTCACGGTATCGACATGCTTCAGTCTACACAGCTGTAAATGGGTACCTGACTTTGCACTTGAGTTTGGGGCAGAAAAGGCAGCAAGAAAGGGAACTTGTCACCCCCCCCAATGCTGGACCTAATATAGTGAAGTCTCTAACACTTCACTCCCCTATGGCAGTATCTGCTATGAGATTACCTTTACATGTTTTTCTAAATATGAAATCACTTGCTGAAGACCTTTGTTGCTTGGTGAAGCTGAAGGATAAAGAAGACGAAGACGACCTCGGTAAAAAATGATAATGTAAAAAGACTGGAAAAACGAGCAAGCAAGAACTATTTAACTTGCCTTGCAGCTCCCATCCTCCTTTGCTCCGCAATCACAGAAGAACGATCCAAATTTAGCATAGGTCAGGTCATGGTCCTTGTGGCACACCTTAGCGCACACGGTACACACACCAACACCATCCACCATCTTACACGTATGGCAGTGGTACCTGTGTACATAACAAAAACATT
Organism: Oreohelix idahoensis; assembly: GCA_024509875.1. Taxonomy (NCBI): domain Eukaryota; kingdom Metazoa; phylum Mollusca; class Gastropoda; order Stylommatophora; family Oreohelicidae; genus Oreohelix; species Oreohelix idahoensis. Next base: position 635,340 of record JAMPIV010001687.1, read on the forward strand.
CAAAGACTGAATAAACATACATTCATAGCAACTGTACTGGCTGCATTCTCTCTCTCTCTCGTATTATTTCATTAAAAACTCTAACTCCCCTTCCCCCCCATACATTTGTGACATATATTTACATATAGAAACAAAGCACTCTTTTAATGTGTCAACCTCCAAAGAAACAGGCAGTGAAAGAGGTTCTGATCAGACAATTACTCATCATAAACAGGTGACAACCTACCAGTGTTGGTTCATGAACTCTTTCTGCGTGATAGTAAATGTACACAGTTTGTTGTGCAAAGTCTCCTCGTCCTGAAAAGATACAAATTATCACATACAGATATATGAACTGGGTCACATCATACATTATTTCTTATAAACCTGTATTTAAAAAAAAAAATTAAACATCCGACAAAAGACAAATTCTAGTAACTTTACATGAAACTAAGATGGTTTGGCTATGTCTGCAGAATGGGAGAAGATCGGCTACCACGACAAGCGTGGGAAACTAAGAGCCAGGGATCCAGACCTCCAGGACGACCCAAAGTCTACTGGGAGGACAACGTTAGACAATCTTTGAAGGACCGAGGACTAGAATGGAACCAGGCCAGGAGGAAGACAGCCGACAGGATAGTCTGGCGCTCTCTCTTCCAAACCTCTACACCTCACGGTAGAAGGGGAACGACTAAGTAAGTAAGTAAGTAACTTTACACAAAGAACAAAAGTGGAAACATACTGATTAAAACCAGGCAGATCTTGTTCTGGAATCCCTTGGGTAAGAGGGGTAGAAAGAATACATGGAGAAGATAACTGAAGACAGACATGAAGACATGGGAAAACCTTGAGCTGATGGCACGGGGCGGGAAGACTTGGCATAAGTTTATTCAGGGCCTATGCTCCTTGGGGAGCTGAAGGGTGATTATGATAACTGACCACAACGGCATTCCTCTGGGTTAAAAAGGAAAAACAATAACATGCTGTAGAACTTGATAAGATATATGTAGTGCAGAAACAAATGCATCATGCACTCACTTTGACTGAACACATACTGGAACAAGGAGTATCTCAAGGCAGCATGCTACCACCAACACTGTCCCCGTTTTGTGTTCAAAATGTTCCGTGTTTCACAATTTTCTGCTGTCCTTTGTCATGTTCTCACAGCCTTTCTATATTTCTCATCCTTATTTCCCATTTGTGATGGTGGCTAATGAAACGCCTTGTGCTTCTAGTGTATGGTTCATATGCAGTCACGTATGGCACTTTAAAAAGCTGTTTAAGAGTTACAAAGACATAAATCATCTGTACTCCAGAGTTTAGGTAAAAATGTACTTAATGACTATTTGTTATATTTATTAGCCAATCTTCTGCTTTCCTATCTGTTGTGCCTGAATAAAGACCTGGTTAGTGGATAGGTCAGAGCTGTGGTTAATGTTCCATACATAAACTGCTTGTATTAAAATGTGCTACATCTTTGTAATGTGTGTGGGTCTCTCTCTCTCCCTCTGTGCATGTAACTGTGTGTGTATATATTTTTTTCAAAAACACCAGTAAGCCTTCACTGCTTAAATAACTAGAGATCATGCTATCACTAACAACAAAATTGGTGCTGGAACTGACTGAGTCTTCCCCAGCTGAGTCATCATCATCATGAGCAAGATCCTCTGTCCACTCTCCTTCAGACTCTGTAGGGGGCATGGGTTCTCGCTCTAGAAGAGGGGAGTAAGATCTGGCTCTGTCTAATGGCCGCTTCAGTGCCGCAAGAATGTCTCCTATGTACATCAGCAAGCAACAGAGCGTTTCTAGTAGTCCTTGCTGTAATGATCAAAGAAAAAAAACTGAATAGAACAGCTTGAATCTTTGGATAATATCATAGTTGTAAATTATTGGTTTAGCAGGTAATAAGGAGATTTCATAAGGAGATTATAAACTATGATAACTATATATTCAAATGCTTTGTGCAGCAACATAAGCTGAGTTTGCAAACTATGATAATAAAAGTAGCAACAGTCATGTGCAGCAAGTTATGCTACACTTATAAACTATGATTTAAAAAAAGTTGCAATAGTTTTTAATAGCAACTGAAAGAGTTGTCGTTATGAAAGGCAAATAGATGGTTAAACATGCAATGGTGGTATTCTAGTGTATAGAACTGCACAGGTAAAAATAATACTAATTCTCCTTTGCGATTCTCACAACACAGTTGGCAGAACAGTCAAAATATTATTGGAGACAACAATACGTACAGTCAAGTAACAGGCAGATAAACAATAATGAAACTGCAGCTCACTAATGGTTAATCAGGAATAATGTCAATAGAAAATCTTCAACGTAAATAAACATGGCTGTTTAATGAAACAAGTATTTTAGGTCTGCACATTCATATTGTACACCATCCTTCATATCTTTTCTTTTAGAAGACAGATAGTAGTGAAGACCTCAATGTGTAAAAAAAGGTAAAGGATCCCGTTACACGCCCATTGAGGCATATTGGGAATATGGTGTTAGGCCCATATTTTCTTGACCATCGGCACACTAGGGGTGATGTGGTCAACATCACGCCGGTCGCCTTAACCTTCCCAGAGTTGCTCTGGTACCCAGTTGGGGCTGGGTCGACCCAGGAGCCGTTTGCGGCCTAAAACAATCCCACCTCATCTGGGGATCGAACCATAGACCACTGAGCTAGGAAGCCAGTGCACTAACCACTATGCTACCGCGGCTCCCTCAATGTGTGGTAGTCTATAAAATGGATGCCAATGTTCTAGAGCAGAAGCAGGCAATGCAGGAGCTGTGGGGATCTACTTTAGAAACACTGAGCTTTCACAGATCTATCTTGATAAAATCATGTCTGTTTTCAGGATTCAGAGTATTTGGAATAATTGCTACCGAAATGTAACTCCTTATCTCTGTCAAATGATCTGCTTCCAGCACTGTCATGGACAGAGTGGTGGAAAATTCCCAGCAAATGAAATTTGACCAAATCTTAATTTCAAAGAAACCATCACATTCCTTTCTTCTGCAGTTCATGAATAAAGTTAATTTGAGTAAGCTAGCTCTTGCATTTTCACTGAGGAAAGTAATCTTAATCCTGCACTTTTTAATGCCACAGGGAGATGGCCAGACCAGAATTTTCTTTCTTGTTTCAGTATCATGCCTAGTGGCTTAGGAAATCACATCTCTCCACAACTTCCTGTCTCCAGTTCTTCTTTTTTCTTCTTTGATCCTTAGCCGCCGACCGTCAAAGCAGTCAGTGGCCATCACGCCTAGTGGCGTCTTGTAGGGCAACAACAAACTGATTCCACTTTGCTCGGTCGGTGGCCATCCTTCGTACAGTGCCCCAACTCTGGTTCATTCTTTGCATCTCAGCCTCCACAGTCCTCCGCCAAGTTGTTTTTGGTCGGCCTCTCTTTCGTTTTCCTTCAGGGGTCCATAGCATAGCTGTTCTTGTGATGGCATCGGGGTCTCTTCTGAGGACATGGCCAACCCAGCTCCAGCGTCTGCCAGCTATGATGGTGTGCATGTAATGGCTACGCCTTCATTGTGCTGTCCATCCTCTCTTACAGAGTAAAGTACTGTTTCTCCTGTTGCTGTTTTAACTTTTCCTGCCCCTGTCCATCTGCTCTCGCTTATCCCTAGAATGTGTAACCTATAGTTTCTCATTTCTGCCGTGACCTGTTTTAGTTTTCCTGTCTCGTTCATTGTCCTGACATTCCAAAATCCTATTCTTGTATCATGTTTTGCGGTCAGGACATCCGTTTTCATGTCAGTGGCTTCCTTTCGGCTTTCACCACTGACAGTCATACGAGCCTCAGACTCCGGATGTCCATCCCGCAGCAAAGTTTGTTCATTTGTTGTTGTTTCCGTAACTTCATTGTATTTTACATAGACAGGGGTGTCAGCTCTATGCTAAAACCCCCAACCTGGAGGACCAGGGTGTCTGCTTTAGTCTGACCCCTGCCTGCGCAAACCTGTCCAGCTTGGTAGAACCTTCCAGGAGTAAAGCTCCCGCTGGCATAGCTCTGGGGGTAATCAGGGTATGCAAGCCGCCACACCTCGACAAGGTATTGACACCGGTGATGGCAGCCTGTCTCCAGTACAATTGATCAATTCTGTTGTTGACCTCCTTCCATGCCACGATGTCCAACTGTCCAGTATTTGCTCTCTTTGTCTTCCTCTATCTCTTTTTCCTTCAATCTTACCTGTTTTTAAGCTAGGAATTTTCCTAGCATAAAAATGTTCTTTTCTCCCCTCTGTCACCAAGATCTACCAAATCCTATACTGTTACCTACCGGTAGATCAATATTGACCTGTTGCTGACCCCAGCTCTATAGACTTATAAAGAATTCCTTTTCAAATGTTACTATTTAAGACACAATACTTACTATTTTAAAATAGACAAAAATCTGTTGTTGTTAAATAAAACACCATTTCACGTGACAGTACTTTATCATTCTCATTTCCCACTATTTTAATGAGCAAGCAATCCTGTCCTATTAAGGAGGTGGACGGTACTGAAAACTGGATTTTACGTACAAAATATCGATTTTTTACTTTTGAGCTTATTTTATTAAATAATCATCGAGGAATCGAATGAGCAAGGTTTTATAACATAAAAAATGCATTTGATGTATCAAAAAGCATATTTTCTGTACCCACCCCCAGCTATGATTTGCAAATTTGTGCCGAAAATGCAAGATTTGTCGCTCAATAATACCTTAGTTACCCTGTCCATATCGGGGACTATTTGGTATCGATACACAGGGAATTTAATTGTCTGCCGTAATATCGCAAATTCGAAACTATTTTTTCTCATAGCTCTGAGTGAATTGTGTTTGAAAATTTCCGTAATTTTACGCTAATTGCCTTATAAGGAGTGGTCACGTGGTGACCTCATTCCCTCATTCCCGACTCATTGAAGACACAAACGTAAACAACTGTTTTGATTGGTCATAACAACATTTTGGCTGCGTGCGCAAATGTGGAAGAAGCAACAGCCATTTCCGCCCGTCAACAATTATTGTTTGCTGCATGTTCGATATTTTTCTTGTTTAAATTTCAGTGAATTGTGTTCTATTACTTCAAAATGGGAAGAATAAGTAAGAGATCAAAGCAAATATCTGCTGCCAGGTTGCGTCGACAGTATGTGATTTCTACTAGTGGTAAAGGTAAGACAGAATTAGCGGTGAATAATACACAAACTGATAGGCCTACACAAACAACATGGAATTTCTGCATACCAGTATCCGATAGGCCTATGTGAGACTACTGGACAGTGGCAACTGAAAAATCAGCCTGACAAATTTGAAAAATGGAAAGCAGAGCATCAGAAGGACTGCTGCCGTAATTACAAAGGGTCAGCCGGAATGATGGAGGTAAAAGCCTGTGAAGTTCTCTTTCTTCGTTCAGTCGCAAATCACAAGCTACGCTACACTGTTTTGCTATCAGATGGCGATTCCAAGGCCTACAACAGACTCTGCGACATCAAACCGTATGGACCAGAAGATGACATAACCAAAGAAGAGTGCGTCAACCATGTTGCAAAGCGATTAGGCACTGCACTGAGGACACTGATTACTGACTGCAGGAAATAAAAAGTCACCCTTGGGGGAAATGGCCGTGGTCGTCTAACCCAAAATGCCATACGAAAATTGTGTATTTACTACACCAGGGCCATCCGCAAGCATAGTACAGCCCCAGAGATGAAACAAGCCATCATGGCTTCTCTCTACCATGGGTATTCGACAAACGACAAGCCCCAACATAATTTGTGTCCCCCAGGCAAAGACTCCTGGTGTTTCTATCAGGCTTCCATCGCCAAAGGAGAAGCTGCCGGACCACACGAGACCAAGGTTCACACTCCGCTAGACTACAACCTGCTCCATAAGCACTTAGCCCCTATTTATGAGCATCTTACTGATCAGCATTTGCTGAAGCGATGTCAGCTAGGTGCTACACAAAATGCAAATGAAAGCCTACACAATGTTATATGGAGTTGTTGCAGCAAGCGGAAATTTGTGTCATTAAAAAAAGCCAAATTCAGTGTCCTTGTGGCCGTTGGAGAGTTCAACTTTGGTCCATCAGCCAGTGCAGAAATAAAAAGGCTGTGTGGTCAAGCATCTGGAACAAACTCAATACGCCTTGGACAGGTGCGACTGAGGAAACGTCTGGCCAACAGCCAGAAACATGAGGCTGACAAACTTGTAAAAAGAAGAAAAATTAGGCAAGAGGCAAGACAAAGGCGAGAGGAGGAACTGCAAGAAGCTGAAGGAGGTGCAGCATATAGTCCTGGAGGATTTTAATTATATTCAGCCCCCCCAGAATGGAGTATATTGGACAAGACAAGGCACTTGGTGAGTAAAATGCATTTTTCTTAAAACTAACATTTTATTAACCAAAAATTGTATTACTAACAAACTATCTAATAGATCAATCTAAAATTTGGCATGCATGTAGTACACATATATACCTTTAAATTGTCACATGCTTTTTTTGATATTTTGGTAATTTGCTTTGATATATTTTTTTTAAATATTTTTTTTCATAAAAATAAAGTGCATTTTTTGTTTTAAATCATTAAAAATAGAATTTTAAACTTATCAAAAAATGCATGTGACAAATTGTTTTAATTGTCAGTCACAATATGTGTGTGCAATTTGATAAAGTTTGGTCAATGGTAAACATAAGATTTTTGCTCTTGAAAATTGGTGAAAAACCCAATATGGCGGTTGTTTTTTTTTGGGGGTTACCATGTAGAAGGAAAGAAGAAAAATTAGGCAAGATAAAGGCGAGAGAAGGAGCTGCAAGAAGCTGAAGGATGTGCAGCATATAGTCCTGGAGGATTTTAAACACATTCAGCCCCCCAGAATGGAGCATATTGGACAAGACAAGTCACTCGGTGACTAAAATGCATTTTTCTCAAAACTAACATTTTATTAACAAAAAATGTTATTTTTTACAAACTATCTAATAGATCAGTCTGAAATTTGGCATGCATGTAGTACACATATATACCTTTAAATTGTCACATGCTTTTTTTGATATTTTGGTAATTTGCTTTGATATATTTTTTTTTCCATTTTTTTCATACAAATAAAGTGTAATTTTTTTTTTTTAAATCATTAAAAATAGAATTTTAAACTCATCAAAAAAAAGCATGTGACACATTGTATTAATTGTCAGTCACAACATGTGTGTGCAATTTGATAAAGTTTGGTCAATGGAAAACATAAGATTTTTGCTCTTGAAAATTGGTGAAAAACCCAATATGGCGGTTGTTTTTTTTTGGGTTACCATGTAGAAGGAAAGAAGAAAAATTAGGCAAGATAAAGGCGAGAGAAGGAGCTGCAAGAAGCTGAAGGATGTGCAGCATATAGTCCTGGAGGATTTTAAACACATTCAGCCCCCCAGAATGGAGCATATTGGACAAGACAAGTCACTCGGTGACTAAAATGCATTTTTCTCAAAAACTAACATTTTATTAACAAAAAATGTTATTTTTTACAAACCATCTAATAGATCAGTCTGAAATTTGGCATGCATGTAGTACACATATATACCTTTAAATTGTCACATGCTTTTATTGATATTTTGGTAATTTGCTTTGATATATTTTTTTAAATATTTTTTTTTCATTTTTTTCAAACAAATAAAGTGTAATTTTTTTTTAAAATCATTAAAAATAGAATTTTAAACTTATCAAAAAAAGCATGTGACAAATTGTTTTAATTGTCAGTCACAACATGTGTGTGCAATTTGATAAAGTTTGGTCAATGGGAAACATAAGTTTTTAGCTCTCGAAAAGTGGTGAAAATCCAATATGGCGGATGTTTTTTTTTTTGGTTACCATGGTAACCGTTTTTTAACAAAATAAACTGTGGAATTTGGTTCATGGACATACACTGTGTCTATTGAGCACATAAAAAGTTTTAAAATGTTATTAGAACAAAAGTTAGTTTTCATTGTAGGGGAACCCCTTAAACAAGTTAGGCTCAGTTTATAAACTATGATTTAGTCATAACTGTTATGTGTACAAAGATATGCTGTGTTTATAATCTATGATTAGTCATAACTATTTCTGTATACCTAGATATGCTGAGTTTATAAGCTGTGATTAGTCATAACTATTTCTGTTTACCAAGATATGCTGAGTTTATAAGCTGTGATTAGTCATAACTATTTCTGTATACCAAGATATGCTGAGTTTATAAGCTGTAATTAGTCATAACTATTTATGTATACCAAGATATGCTGAGCTTACAGACTATGAAGACAATACAGTCATTACTACTTTCAGTGTTAAAAGAAACGAAGCCAGTCATACAATGCACTAATGCAAACATTTATTGACAACCTTACCATCATGTGCATATCTGGAGTCATTCTTTAATGACCCCCAGCTAAGCACAATGCTACAATATACGTATGTGGAAGTGAACCTATGTCTGTGAGGCTTATTACATCCTCATTGACTCTTGAATTCATACACACTTCCCGATTTCCCCTGTGGTAAAACTTGTTGAGAATCCAGCATTGCACACTAAGCTTGGAGAAGTCACTTGAGCCCCAGGCGTAATTCTTTGGCTTTGACCTGGTTGACTGCATGCAGGAGGATCTCACTATGGACCCAGTGATAGGCAGGGGAAGCTGAGAAGTGGCTCTGTGCAGGACGTGACAATTCCTTGGGAGAGCCCAGAACCAGTGAACAGTATTTTAGCTCTGTATAGTTGGAGAGCCACCTTGGAAGGCAGGGAATGCATAGTATGCCATGCATTTCTTACTTCTAGCTTGGGACTAGATGTGACGATCTTTAAATGAAAGCCAAGCTGGAGCTCATGACTTCAACAACACATTTTGGAATGTCAGAAAAGCCACAGGAAAAGCCTAGATCTACAGTGTAGATAATACCAAGGAGTCTTCACCTTGGTATTGGCTGCTAAAAAGCGAGAAGCTCAGCAGCCGAAGTTAAACAACAACAACAACCATCGTTTGCTGCTATAATATACATGTGAAGACTATTAGTCATGCAACTCTACCAGATACGGTGTCACAAACAAACAGAAGACAGTCATTACTAAAGTCATTTCCTACCTTATCCACTTCATTGTTCATGGCAGTTTCCAAAGCTTCCTTGGTGGCCAGTTTGGATTTGCTGTAACCAGAAAACATTAAAACAGTCAGCAAAACTGTTCATCTAATTCAACTTCTACAATAAGTAAAGATTTACTCTCCCTTCTCCTGCTTTTTTTTTTTTTTTTTAAACTTTGTGTTCTGTGTTTGTTAGAGCTTAAAAAAAAAAAAGGTGCCTAATAACCTAATACCTAGAGTGCTGGATAGTAACTGGCCAGTGTTCTAAGGCAAATTAATGACAACTTATTTAATAAAATTGTTTAATTTTAATGCCATTGATGTAGACATTTTGTGTTCCACCTCTGTCAAAACTAATGTGATACTCTCTACTAGAATGCTAAGAAAAAATAATTTTGAAAAACAAAATGTACAACAAATCAATGGGTCTTGTTGTGAGTTAAGAATTTTGACTATATCTCTCTGAAACTGAATATGTCATTTCCTCATATGAATGTTCTCCAAAACATACATCAAGGAGAAACGGAGCAGAAGACCTCATTCTTAACTTTTACTGAACTGATTTCTGCACAACATGCTAGGTAGCACCACATTTTTGTTGTTGCTTACCAGAGTTCCAGCCACTGTACTGCAGACTCAAACAGTAAGACGTGTCCATAGCGTGAGCCAGCCCCTGCCAAAGTCTGCAAGACCATCATCAGATCTGGAAAGGTCAAGAGGTCATCAGATCGGCCAGATTCAAGGAGAGATGCTCCCATGGGAATAAGAGCTTTGAGAATCACCATCACACCCTCTTCACCAATAGGACTGAAACATGTATTTTAAAAGCATGAAATAAGTGCACATTAGCAGTCTTTTTGCCTCACTGTCCTGTCAGTAACTGAAACATGTAACTACTGTCTGCCACACACTGTTTCTGTTTGTTTTAAAAAAAATTGGTGTTTTGAAGTATTTGTCATACGTGAAGTCGAAACCTCGAGTGTTCAGCTTACTACCTGCTGCTATTCTTTGTGTTGTCTGTTTATTTCTCACATCACTCAGTCATGAGTAATATTCAACTTTAGTGTCACCGAGTTCCTATCGTAACTTTCGTTTGCTTAAACTCCGATACCGAGTACAAAGTGAACGATATTCACAATAGGAACTCGGTGGCACTAAAGTTGAATATTACCTAGTCTTCATTCATTCATAACCCTCCACTCCCAAAGGAGCATAGGCCTTCAACAAACACATGCCAAGTCCTCCTGTAACGTGCCATCATCTCAAGTTCTTTCCATGTTCTCATCATTTTCACCTCTGTTTCCAGCTCTCTTCTCCATGTGCTTCTTGGTCTACCTCTGCCTCTCTTGCCCTGGGGGTTCCAGAGCAAGGACTGCCTTGTAATGCTATCAACAGGTTTCCTCAGTGTGTGTCCTATCCATCGCCATCGTCTTCTTCTTATCTCTTGTTCCACTGGCACTAGTCTGGTTCTTGTCATCAGTTCCACGTTGGTAACCATGTCATACCATTTTAATCCTTCTATTCTACGCAAGCACCCATTTATGAAAGTCTGTAGCTTTTTGGTTGTTGTCTTTGTTGTTCTCCATGTTTCAGAGTCGTATAATAGTACTGACTTCACATTTGCACATCTTATAGTTCCATCAAGAGGTTACATAAAACTGGAGGGAAGTCGTACTGCTGTATGTCCTCCAATTAAATCAGAATAACTGATATTGTCAAAAGCAAGTAGTCAGTAATGTTTTGTGTACCGAGGTGAATTCCACTCTGCTGATTAATCACCATCATTTTCCTTTGCCCTCCTTACGGAGTATAGAGCCACCACTGTAGCTGGCCCCATTGCAAGAAACCTGCACTAAGAATTCAGATGCTCTTGCCAGGAGTGGTTTCTGTGGCACTTTGTCTTACATGATGAGGATGCCAGCCCTATGACTCTGCTAATTGTTCTATGAATAATGGAGGAAACCTTGAGTCCTGTGAACAGTAAATAAATTAGTAAATAAATAAATAAAGGTAATTAACAGGTACTCGTTGGACATAAAGGATGATACTAGACAACAGACAAGTCAAGGAGAGATGCTCCCGTGGGAATAAGAGCCAAGAGCTTTGAGAATCACCATCACACCCTCTTCACCAACAGTTCTCTAGTTCATCCTTTATGTCCAACGAGTACCTGTTAATTACCTTTATTTATTTATTTACTAATTGTTCTATGATAGTTCTTAAGGTAGTATTTGGTGAATACATGATTTGTCTCATCTGTAGCCGGCATGCTTCTTGTGTACAGGATAATTATTCCGGTTAACTACATAACAACACCCAGATCATGACTACAGTGGAAGAAACAATACAGCATATAGAAAGCTTAAGATAACACATACAAAACAGAAAGTCTGTATACGCTTTCTTGTAGATAATGCGAATGGGCAAACAAATTAGAAGTCTGCATGCACATCTTTTAAATTTGATAAAACAATAGGACTGTCAAATAAAGGACACTCAGAAGCCTAGTAAATACAAAACATTTTATCTATGATAATATGAAAGAAAAGATTACACACTACTTTACCCAGCAACAACAAAATAGACACTACCACGATCTATTTGAAAGTATAATAGAATGGACAAAATAGAAGTTTACACATACTGTATTCTTTAACAATGTGACATTCCAAGTTTTGAAATTTACATATACTTTTGAGATTTTTGTCAACACGCCAGAGCAAAAACATATTTTAAGTCCGCATGTACCTTGTTCTTGTAACAATGTGAAAAAGAAACGGATAAATGAGAAGTTTATTATCACTCTTGTCCTTTATGATCACAGAACAGACGAATCATCAGTTTACACATACACCTTATCCTCGTGTAATTGTAACATAATAGATAAAACACCACACGTTTACACATATCTTGCCCATGTAACAATGCAACAAAACAGATAAATTAGAACGTTATCACCACCTTTGCCTTTAAGATCTCATTGTGGTGCACCCGGAAATGAAAAGGCAGATAAACTTGCAAAAAAGGGAGGAGAATGTGAACAAGAAGATAATGAAGTCACATACTTTGAGAAAAAGAGAGCTATCCAGACTATCAGAAGAGAACAGAACCAACCCAAAGACGACTATCACACTCTCGACCGGCAGGGACAGATAACTATTTTTCGCCTCAGGACAGGGCATAACAAACTGAATAAACACATGCACAAGCTACGATTGTCTGCTTCACCACTGTGCACATGTGGATTAAACGAACAAACTGCTGAGCATGTTCTACAGGATTGTCCTCTGTATGACCAGTTAAGAAAGATATACTGGCCCAATGACTCAACACTTAACTCAAAGCTATATGGAGCTAAAGAGGAACTTCAAACAACAGTCGAATTCATCATGAGAACTCGTCTGACGGTGTAAACATCAAAGATGCGATCGCAAGAAGAAGAAGAAGAAGCCTTTAAGATCACAGAACAGGTAAACTAGCATTTTACACACACACTTTATCTTCTGTTAACCGTGATACATTAAATAAAACACCATAAGCTTACAGATACCTCACCCCTTCAACAGCATGACAGAACAAAAACATGATAAGTTTACAAATGCTTTCTCCTTGTAACAATGTTACGGAACATACATATGATATGTTTATGCACACCTTTTCTCTTTAACAATGTGTTGGAAAAGAGTTAGTAGAAGGCCGTTGTTCTCTCTTACTACAGAGTCCTCAGAACCCTGGAGATGCAACAAAAGTACAACTTGACAAACAAGTGAGGCAAAAGTCAGTGTTGGATTAACATGTGAATATTGTTTATAACAATTTATTTCAGTTTTAAACTACTTTTTGTAACAATATTCCGGTTTTACTCAATTTTATAACAATAACCCAGTTTTAAACTTCAAATTTTAAAAATAACTTGTGTTTCACATACAGATGTGACACATGACTGAAAAAATATGCCCACATTTGTACTTCAGTAATGATAGGCTCTAAAAAGAAGCTAAAAATAAAAAACAGCTTCCTCACTCCACTGACCCATTTATGAGCTCATGAGCTTACAAGCCCACATTACATCATGACAAAATCATCTTTGTTTCACACAACAGCCAAAAAGTTTGCAGTACATTTAATTACAAAAAACCTACAATGCACACATCTATACACTAAACATATGATCTTACTTCATTAATGAGCCACAAGTCCACAGTATAAATGTCATCTCGTGCATGACCCAGAAAACTACAGTATCCACACCATTTCATCTATGAGCAAAAACCCTATATTATCTATCTCATTCAAGAGCCAGAAGCATGTATTAGAAATATTTCCTCTCCTTTTACAGTTAAAAGCCAATAGTACTCACATCTTACTTCAGCAGGTGGATAAAAAAAAATATTTAAAAACACCTTGAAGTACACACCTCTGAGCCTTTGATAATCTTTGTGAACAAGGCTTGTATGTCTCCTTTATCTAAACGTGCAAGTCCAGACAGACCTTGGCACAAGATGCGAAGGTTCTCATCTCCTGGTTCTCGCTCCGCTGTAATATACAACACAATGATTAGAAACTCTGCTGACTCTGATCATAACAGGGTATACAATCCAAGCTAGAATCCCAATATATATAGAGTTTTCTTAATGAAACGTTTGTAACCAACAATAAAACAATTCCACCAGCTTTTCGGGAACATATAGAAATTGCGCACATTGTACTGTTAAAGTTAAAATGAACACCCATTAAAAGAACATGCATGCCTTGTGCGACATGCCTGACAGTGCAGTAGTCCTATTTTCTCTTCATCTCTTCGGAGACATCCAGGAACAACACGAGGCACCGAATAATAATGCAAAATCAATAATGAACTAAATCTTAGTCATTCATACATTTTTAATAAACATAAACATAGCAATCATACATGTGTGTATCATCTGTCCAAACACAGAAGGCTACTTTATTTGATTTATTGTGAGGTGATCCCCTGGTGTGGCTATTACATTCTTTATCTTTTCAAATGCATCAATTTTTTATTTTTAATCTTCAGTGTAACAATTCAAAGTCATCATTCAAATCTGTCTGTGTGGTTGCATGTCTCCTTTTTATTTTATTTCCTATTTCTATGTTGTCTTTATCAGGTATTACAAGATCTCTTTGTACAGGTATACCTCAGAGATATTGCAGGTTCGGTTCCAGACCACCGCAATAAAGCGGATCACACCCATTTTTTTGGCTTCCCAGTGCATACAAAAGCCTAAAATCATGTGTACACTATGTCTATTAAGTGCGCAATAGCGCTAGGTCTAAAAAGAACAATGTACTGTAAAATTAAAAATACTTTATAGCTTAAAAACATGCTAATCTTCATCATCTGAGCCAAAATCTTTTGGAAGAAGAAGGCATGTTCTAATAAATAAACATGAATAATTTGAAAAAAAGCGCAATATCTGCGAAGCGCAATAAAGTGAGGTATGCCTGTATTTCATGATCTTGTGTATTTATCTTATTCAGTTGGAAAATGTTTGTTCTGACTTGTTATGCTTTTGTTCATGTTTCTACTATATTCCCTCCTCTCTCATGCATTGCAGATGATTAATGCCAGCTGGTCTCTTTGTGACCAATTTCCATACCTTCGTCTTTCTCTGCATCTGTATTCTGGGCATAACCTGTTTCTGACGTTTTCTACGACAGGGGTGTTTCTGATCCTAGTTCTTTTTGTGCTACTACTTACTTTTCTGAGGAAGCACAGCTCATAAGTTTCTATATCTGTGCTGCATTTGATGCGCGCTCTTTAAACGTAATCTTACCCAAGTGGAAGAGCTTGTTAAAGAATCTCAGAATTCGGGTTGTGTAATTGTCACTCAGGTTACTTCTGGCAACTGACAGTAGCAAAGATGTCACATCTGGAATAAAAAATACATAGTCACGCTATAAACATCTGAGCATTAAAAAGAAAGGTAACGGAGAGGGCACAACAGCTTTGAGCATCAGGATGTTTGTTTAACAAATTTAAGTGCAGGAAACAAAAAAAAAACACGCACGCATGCATGCACACGCACACCGCCACCCCCCTCCAGTTTTCCTCATTTTTGGTATGCATAATAAATTTAATAAAGTAACAGTATCCTTTTTGTAAAACATTAAAATTAATGGATAAAAGGAGCAATAGATGTCCTGCGCCAGGACGAGAGAGCTAAATAATGGGACAATCCTGTTAAAAATGGGATGCCTGATTACCACAGATAAGGCACATGTGATGCATTAAAGCATCAATGAACTGGAATGAATTGGTAATTATCCAGTCTCTCATGTATCACTAGTATTCCGTAAGAGATTGTTAATAAATACGCACTGCTGACCTAGGTTTTTCTATCCTGTATCAATATGTGACTGTATGCATGTGAAAGAGACCTATTCAGGTCACAACAGCAACCGAACACACGCACTGGCTGTGAAACAGCAATGAGCCAGATCAGACGTCATGGGTTGTGCAGTTTTGGAGAATGTGTTCGGGGGTCTGAATTCCAGTTCCACATAGACATTCATTTGTGTATGTATCCTAATAACTTCACTTTCTATTTTCACATGAATCTCAAGGAATATTCATTTCCTTAAATCACAGCAGCAGAAATAAACACAACTGTTAAAAGAAAAAAAGACTAACAGAAAGACACTGAATTTATATTATAACATTTTTATCCAACCACAGTAAACACAATGATGAACATACCAGAACCCTCAGTGTAGACAGCCTTGAATGCCTTCCTGGCAGCTCCCTTCTCTAGGTTGGTTTCCATGAACTTGATGCACTCATAAAGAATTTTCTCATCCAGACCACTGAAACAAATGGAAAGAACATTAGCAACACAAGTCCACAAAGACAATCATCAATTTTTTCCTTCACGATCATTATGGAGCATGGAGCCACCACTTATGCTGGTTCACCCTTACAGGAAGCCTGCACCAAGTGGTCACATGCTCCTGCAGCAGTGGTTTCTGTGCCAATTTGTTTAACATAATGAGGTTGCCAACTCCCATACACAATCATCATATTAGTCACCTTGTACGATGTGCCAAACGGTGGCAGTAGTCCTTTTCTTTCTGGCTCTTCAGAGACACCCAGGTACTACACATGGCTACAATGACAATAAACACAGTAAAACCAAATAAGCTACGATGTTTTGTAGAAGCAACATAAATTTAGGTTAAACTGACAATCTAAGTCAGGGCTAATCAATTAATAATTTCATCAGGCCACTAGCAGCCATCCTGGGAAGTCAGAGATTGAGGGCCCTATTGACTTCTAAAACATGTGGTGAATCTTTACATTTATTATGTTATTATGCAGACTCATAAACATCTCAGGGTCAGATGTTGCCTTTGAGCTGTCATATGAATAGCCATTGTCTAGATGGACTGCAGGTCCAAGTCCAGTTCCCATTTCAAGATATATGGACACAAAAGTGGGAATGCACTTGCTGCACTTCCCAGTGAAGCTCTTATGGTTGAGAGATAAACCTGTTAGTCCATTATTGTGAATAAATTTTCTGGTTCAGGTTGTGTCACAAAAGATCACAATGAAGAGCTACTTGTTATAAAAGTGAATGTGTAGAAGACACAGAGTGATCACCCCTGGACAGTTCACAACTATCACAACCCTACAAATTCACAACACCCAAAGAATAACATACCCCATGCATTTGGAGAAGGTATGTATGTTTAACAAAGAAAGAACAGGACGTCTGCTCCCTCAGGCAAGCTGTAAGAGGTGACGAATGAGGTTGCGCATGTGACTGGCAACCTCATCATGTAAAGCAAACTGCCATTAAAGCCACCACTGTAAAAGCACATAAGTGCTTCGGTGCAGGTTTCCTGTTAAGTGACCAGCTACAGTAGTGACCCTCATGCTCTTTAAGGTGCAAAAAATAGAAGTGACGACAATGAAAAAGTATCATGTCTGCATTCCTACCTCTCTGCATCAGAAAATTCCACAATGATACAGTTACAGGCCTGTATGGCATGCCTGTATGCCTTCTCTTCAAACCTCTCCTCCTCTTGGCGGTCCAGAAACTTGGCTTTCAGAAATATTACCTACAAAAACGAAACCACATCAAGTTTGAAAAACCTGCATTAGAACCAAATATTTATTACATATTTAAACCAAATAACCGTAACATGCAGCTTACAAATGCAAATATATTTAAAACATTTGTGGCAAAATATCCCTGTCAGATTTTAATACTATATCAGCAGTAATTTCTATATCTCTAGAATGCACACATTTTCCATTTTCGTGGGTATCATCGTTTTCCTATTATGCTCCTGATGGAGCATGGAACCACCACTACAGCCGGTTCCCTTGCAGGAAGCCTGCACATAGCATTCAAATGCTCTTGCTCTTGTTGTGGAGGTTTCTGAAGTAATTTGTTTTACATGATCAGTTTGCCAGCTACAATCGCCTCATATTAGTCGTCATGTATGATATGCTTGAGGCAGACATAGTCTTATTATTTCTTTGTCTCCTCAGAGACCCCTGGAAACTACACGGGGCAAAGGGAGACTATTCATGACTTTATAACTTGTGTTGCTGTCACAGTGTTCTATCTAATTTCACAATGTTCTGCGGAAGGAGTGACAATATTTTCTAGCAGTATATATCTCAGCAAATCAATATTGTTATTGTCTATGATAACGTAGATAAATTAAACAATCAAACTACTTACTATTTCTCCCAGGTACTCAGTGGTCACATCATAGATGAGTGGGAACATGACTTTTCCCAAGTCAGCAATGCTAGCACCTTCAGGGCACCAGCTGTGAGAAGAAAGAAACCTGTTTGTAAACTATTTCTTTAGGATACCACATAACAAGAGAATTAACTATACTTGGGCATCAGCAATTGGCAAACATCTACAAACATACACTCGATACGGATACAAAATATCAATAAATAAAAAAATGCCCATTATGCTTTCAGTACTTCCTGTAATGCATACAACGGCATGCACAGCTGTCGTAAACACACCCGAATTTAGTATTTTTTAAAATGTTTCGAAGGTGCTATTACAATGAATTTGAGAAGAAAGTGTACTTCATACGAGGCTGGCTTTAAGCAGAAAGTAAAGGAATTTGGAATCGTCAAAAAACTTTTTGAGACTGGAGTAAAATTAAAGAATCTTTGCAAGGGGTGAAATTAAACACTGTTGGGCATGTATCGTCTTTAGTACAAATATCTATTTATAGGGATTCGAAGTAAAATATGAATTTCATTACAGATTTATAATGAGTAAGTCGCAAGTTTATTGTTCGTTATTTTTATCGTACAATACTATCTGGCGGTTTTTTAAATTGGATTTATTATGTATCAAAAAGGTGAGGAAAGAGGTAAAGTTAGGGTTAATGTTTGCAAGTAACTTTGTTTATATGCGTTCTAACCATTGACGATGAAACCGCAAAACATGCAATGCAGTGTAATAGGCCTATGTGTAGATTATTAAGGTAGTTGCAGCAAAATCAATTCTGTAGGTGGGTGCGATCTTCTTCTTTGGTTCTTGGCCACTGACAAAGCAATCAGTGGCCATCACACCTGGTGGCGTCTTGTAAGGCAGCAACAAACTGTCTCCACTTGCTTGGTCGACAGTCATTCTTCGCGTGGTGCTCCAGCTCTGGTTCATGCTTAGCATCTCTGCCTCCACAGTTCTCCGCCAGTTGGCTTTTAGCCGTCCTTGCTTTCACTTTCCTTCTGAAGTCTATAGAATGGCAGTTCTGGTGATGGTGTCAGAGTCTCTTCTGAGGATGTGGCCAACCCAATTCCAGCATCTACCCGCTATGATGGTGCGCACGTCTTCTTGGTGGTTTTGAGTTAGCAGTTCTTGGTTGGTGATGATGTTCAGCCAGAAAATGTAAAGAATTACCCTAAGGCAGGTTGTGTGGAAAGAGGACAATTTTGACATTTCCTTTTCTATTACTCTCCAGCATTCTGTACAGAACAGAAACACAGAAATTATGCAGCTCTCACATTTTTTTCATTGAGTGTTCGTACTGTACTGTGAGGATTTCCAGATGTTGCTTAGGTTTGCGAAGGTGATTCTGGCTTTATTTGTTGGGCTTCTGATGTCTTTGCTTGTTCCACCATCTGGTGTTACTATGCTTGTTCCACCAGCTGGTGTTACTATGCTTGTTCCACCATCTGGTGTTACTATGCTTGTTCCACCATCTGGTGTTACTATGCTTGTTCCACCATCTGGTGTTACTATGCTTGTTCCACCAGCTGGTGTTACTATGCTTGTTCCACCATCTGGTGTTACTATGCTTGTTCCACCATCTGGTGTTACTATGCTTGTTCCACCATCTGGTGTTACTATGCTTGTTCCACCATCTGGTGTTACTACGCTTGTTCCACCATCTGGTGTTACTATGCTTGTTCCACCATCTGGTGTTACTATGCTTGTTCCACCATCTGGTGTTACTATGCTTGTTCCACCATCTGGTGTTACTATGCTTGTTCCACCATCTGGTGTTACTATGCTTCCTTAGTATGAAAATGTGAATGTATTTTCCAGCTCTTGGTCCCTTATTTTTATGGGTGCAGGATTTCTTACATTTAGTGTCATGACTTCTGTCTTTTTGAGACTAATGTTTAGTTCCGTCTGTTGGCTATGTTTATTCAGTCAGTTAAAAACAGAGTGGTTGATAAAGGGCATACCTGCCGCTCTCCTGTTTTCACTTCAAAAGTTAGGCTGTCCCAGTGTATGATGTCAAATGCCTTTTCAAAGTGAACAAAATTTATATACAGCTGTCTCTGCCATTCTGAACACTGCTCTATTATGTTCCTGAGAGTTAATATATGATCTGCACATTGTCTGTTTCCTCTGAATCCTGCTTTTTCCTTCCTCAGTTTATGGCCTTGTGCTCTTGACATTCTTTGAATAATTATTCTGCCCAATATTTGCTGGGAACTGATATGAGTGCTACTCCTCTCCAGTTGTTGCAGTCAGTGAGGTCATCTTTCTTTGGCAATTCAACAATTGATCTTTGTTCCCCTCCACTGGTGTTGTCTCTGTTTGCCAGACGTGTGCAAATAGTGGTTCTAATAGCCGTGTCACTAATACAGGATCTGTTTTAAATAGCTCTGCATTTAGGTTGTCACGGCCTGTAGCTTTTCCATTCTTCAATTTTTTGATAGATAGCTGTGACGATTTCTTCCCTACTTGGAATCTGTATTCATAGATAGATCATTTTCGGCCTCCGGAATGTTCACTGAGGAATGAGCAAAGCATGGTGTACAAAGTAACAAAAGCGATCAGTGGACAACGAGGCGCAAACAACATTACACTAGTAGAGTCAAGAATGGAAATCTCATCACCACAGAACAGGGGCAAGAAGCAAGATGGTCGAACACTTCAGAGAAACACTAAATAAAGCACCTCCAGAGGTGGGTGCGATAATCGTCTATTATTATTTTTTTTGAGTCCGATATGAGTGTTTTTGCACGATATTATTTGTGAATAAGCTAGGAACAGGGGTTGGTTTAGGGTTAAGGTTAGCGTTATGTAATATGTTTCTTAATCTGCACCATAGGGATAGGTGTCAACATACGAAATTGTGAAACAGAGCTACACGACTTTGGTTAAATTAGTGTGTCGCACGTTATTATTTGTGATGGAATAATTTGTATGTATTCGTATAGCAGGAATGCAGGTAAACTCTAATGCTAACTGTAACTGCGTGGCCGACTTAATTGGCCCCAGGATCGATAGAAGTTAGGGCAACATGGAAGATATGCCCCAGGGTTTTCAATTTCAACCCTTGCAAGATATGTCGAAAACGAAACTACCAAGGAGAGGAAACACTTGAAGAAGAATTAAATAAATGGGTTTTAACTCAGCGACAAAATTGTTGCATCATTACGCTAGGATCAATTATGAATTTGCACCCTTCAACTGAAAAGGAGTGAAAAATATTGCAATATGCCAGAAATATCAAAATTTCTTGCATCAGCAGGCTGTTGAAGCCCTTTTATTAACTACTATCCGCTGTCTTTTCGCCAACGCACAAAAATTACACAGAAATTACCAACAGCTTTGGAGGAAAAAACTTACAGCCTTTCATAAATTCATCATTGAAGAATCATGTTTTGTACTTTGACTTATAATTGGGTCATTCATTCTGGACGCTTTTTAAGTCCAAAATCTAGGGGTCGACTTATACTTGCTGAATCGACTTATATTCGAGTATATATAGTCTATGGGTCTTATATTTTTAATATTGGGACCCAAGATGCATCAAAAGTGAGGAATGCAGTAAGCGACCCATAGCTTGACTGCCTGCTTCAGGGTCAGCGAACCAGAGCTGACCAAGACCCTACTCCACCTCCACGTGATGGTCCTGGAAACAGGCTGCATCACTGCAGTCTGGCTGAGGAGTAGGGATTGAAGAAGGCAGGCAAACCCGGTCCCAAAAAATGCCTATCGGAAGTCAGATGTGTCAGCCGAAAGGCGCAAATACCGCAGCTTCGCTGTAAACGGACACAACGCAACCAACGAGGAAGAGGAAGATATTTTTAATAGGCCTATCAGCTTACATTCATGTGCACCCTTAATTTCTAACAGTGAATATTAATTCACCTAAAAATGTCTCAACCTCTGCTAATCAAGATTTAAGAAATGTCAAAGTAAACATCACAGCCAGTACTTACACTACAAGGTCACTCCCAAATCTGACTAGTGAGTGTAAAACATGTCGAAGCGATGCATTGATGCAAAATGGAGACTGGCCTGAAACGAATTAGAATATTTTAAAAATCTCCAATACTTGTCACATCATTAAAAACAAAGTGTCAGATGCTTTCATCTGAACTTCTAGCTACAGCTACTAACACTTATGGATTTATGATATCCTTAAATACTGGATTAGACAAAATAAGTATGACAAGATCACCAACGTGGAACTGGTAACAAAAAGCAGACAAGTGGCAGTGGAACAGGAGAAGAGAGGAAGATACTGACATGGAGACCTGTTGATAGTATTACAAGGCAGTCCTTGTTTTGGAACCGCAGGACAAGAGAGGTAGAGGGAGACCAAAGAAGACATGGAGAAGAAAACAGGAGACAGACATGACAGGAATGAGGAAGACATGGAAAGACCTTGAGCTGATGGCATGGAATAGAAAGACTTGGCATAAGTTTGCTAAAGGCCTTTGCTCCTTTGGGGAGCTGAATGAATGAATGAATGGTATAAATGCTGTAACTCTTAGACAAGCCATTGCCCTCTCACCTGACAGTGTGACCATATGAGCACTGTGGATGGCATCAATGTAGCTTTCACTCGGAATAGCATCAGATGCAAAGGCATTTCTCTGTGAAGGAAAAATTTGATTAGTTACAACACTTTCTCAGACTGCTAGTTCTGCCTGTCGTCTGAACTGCTATTCATACTTTACACAAAATACAAAATGCATCTATAGACTTGCCCTGTGTAGTTCCCAGGAGTCTCTGTGGAGACAAAGAAAAAATATGGCTACTGCTCCATCTAGCACAGGGGTCGGGAACCTTTCCATGACAAAGAGCCAAATATTTAATTTTGTCTCCATTTTAACAAATTGAAGAGCCACATGAAAAACAAAATCACATGGTATCCCTCATTCGCTAAGCGTTAAGTTGTAGAGTCATGCTAAGCCATCGTGAGATATGCTAACCCTTCTAATTCTTTCCAGGGCTTTTTATTTTCAGGTCTGTCAGCATTTTTCTTCTACAAGCATTTTTTTGGGTCTAACTCTTTATCTCTTACTTTTGGGATACTGGACAAGAACTGCCTTGTAATACTATCACCTGGTGTCTTTGATGTGTCCTAGCCATGCTATCTTTTCATCACCTCTTCTTCCACTAGTATCTGTCTGGTTCTTTCCATCACTTCCACACCGGTGATCTTGTCATCATCATCATCTCAACCCATAACCCGTCATGGGTCGTAGGGGTGCCATGGTGGAAGCATCAGCAGACAGGGTCCTCCACTGCTCTCTATTCTCAGCAATGCGTACAAGTGTGGAGAAACCGTGTCCTGCCCATTCTTTGATGTTATCAGCCCAGGATTTTCTTTGCCTTCCTCTTCTCCGTTTACCTTCGACTGTTCCCTGGAGGATCGTTTTCGAAAGGGAGTCATGACGAGTTACATGCCCAAACCAGGCAAGCTTTCGACGTTTCACTATTGACAAAAGTGGTTCTTGATGGCCTGCATAGGTGTTTATCTTCTCTCTAACATAGACATTTGTTTTGTGCTCTTTATAGCAAATGCGCAAAATTCTTCTATAACATTTATGCTCGAAAGCCTGAATCCTTCGCTCCGTATCTGCAGTGAGTGTCCAGCCCTCACACCCATACAAGAGAATAGATAATACAAGTGATTTGTATAATTTGATCTTCACAGGAAAACTGATGTTACTTTTCCAGATCACATTCAACCTTGTCATGGCAGCTGAGGCCATCTCAAGTCTTGTCTTGATTTCTTTATTTGATCTTCCATCACTACATATAGTGGACCCAAGATATTTAAAGGTGTTAACTTCTTCTAACGTTTGCCCATTTAACGTAATGTTGGTCGGAACATGTTTCTTATGGCTATTCACCAATATCTTGCTTTTTTTCTATATTAATTTCCATCCCATATGTTCTTGTTACTTTCTCCAGTCTAGAGGTAAGGTCTTGAAGTTCTGATTCTGTTCCAGCTATCAGATCAATATCATCAGCAAAACGTAGATTACACAGAGGTCGGCCTCCAATCGATATGGTTGATTTATAATCGTAGAGAGCCTCCTGCATAATATGTTCTAGATAAATGTTAAAGAGCACTGGTGACAGGATACATCCCTGGCGAACTCCTACAGTTGTTTTGAAAAATTCTCCAATGTCATTGCTTGCAAAAAACAGCACTGCTTGCGTCCTTGTATAGTGCTTCAATGATATCTATGATGTTGGTATCAAAATTGAATTTTCTCATTATTTGCCATAAGCCTTCATGCCAGACTCGATCGAAGGCTTTTGTGAAATCGATGAAGTTATGGTATAAATCATGTTGATGCTGGAGATGTTTTTCGATCAGTAATCTAATATTGAAGATTTGTTCTGAGGTACTTCTTTTTGGTCTAAAGCCAGCCTGTTCCTCTGACAAGATTTCTTCTGATTTCTGTTTTATTCTGTTCAAAAGTATCCTTAACATCACCTTACTTGGATGACTAATAAGGCTAATGGTTCTGTAGTTCTTGCACATTTTTAGATTTCCTTTCTTTGGAAGCGGTATTACTAATGATTGCGTCCATTCTTTTGGCCATTTTTTTGTACTCCATATCTTCTGGCAAATTGTTGTCATGATTTTTACTATATCTGAGCTGTCATGCTATTTTAATCCTTCTATTCTGTACCTGAAGTTTCTTCACTGTCATTTTTGATTCATTCATGTTCCCATAGGACATTATAACTGCTGCTGTTATTCAAAATGACAGGCTGGCCATCAAGCTTACCACTCTCTCCTTTTGACCAAGCAACAACTTCAAACTCTAACGACACCTATCTTAAACTCATTTAAGTATTTCGCTTAGAAGGCTGACCAGTAAGAATAACCTAAACCTATAGAAATTGATTTACATGCTCCACTGGACAGAATGTGGAGGAAGACACACAAAGACCTTGTAATGATGGTACAGGATAGGAGGCCTATGCTCCTTGAGGAGCTGAAGGGTCATAATGATGATGATGATGACATGATCAGAAGTGCGTTTATGTTACTCAAGTACTCATATATCAGTATTACATTCAAGACTGATGATGGATCATAGAAAACACAAAACGGTTATTACAGCTGGACAACTAAGGTAAAATGTTAAGTGCGTCTGATTACTAAAACCAGACAATGTTGATAGCATGGTAGTCCCTTTTCTTTAAGATCCCTAATTAATAACTTCTGACATAATAATAATAATAGCCCCTTCAGTCATAACTGACTATGGGAATGCACCCCTGAGGTGACAGCCCTCAGCTGCTTATTTTCCTGGTGCTCCTTTCGATGTTTTCTCCTCTCTTCGGCTTGTTGTGTGAGCTTCTTTTTGCCCAATCTGAGGGGGCGCCGTAAATAGCATCGCCACTTGGTGCGATCGGCAGCTTCATCCTCCCACGTTGCTGGATTTATGTCCAGTGCCCTCATATCTCTCTTGCACACATCTTT
The DNA here is from genome assembly GCA_024509875.1 of Oreohelix idahoensis. NCBI lineage: Eukaryota > Metazoa > Mollusca > Gastropoda > Stylommatophora > Oreohelicidae > Oreohelix > Oreohelix idahoensis. Next base: position 660,612 of record JAMPIV010001687.1, read on the forward strand.
GAACCTCAGCTGCGGTCGCCCAACTGTTCTTTTGCCATCTGCTAGTTGCCCGTAGAAGATATCTTTCGGGATGCGACCATCTTCCATGCGGCGGACATGGCCAAGCCAGCGTAGTCCACGCTATCTAAGCAGTGTATACATGCTTTGAAGGCCATCACGTGACAACACTTCGACATTTGTCACTTTATCTTTCCACGAGATGCTGAGGATGTAACGTAGACACCATAAATGGAAGGTATTGAGCCTTCTTTCTTGCTCAGCATAGGTTGTCCAAGTCTCGCTGCCATACAGGAGAGTGTTGGTGATGCAGGCATTATATACCGCAGCCTTGGTCTTCGTTGTGAGTTTGGAGTTTCCCCAAACACCTGATGTGAGGCGGGCAAAGGTAGCTGCAGCTTTGCCAATGAGGCTGTCAATTTCTGTGTCCAGTGAGAGTTTGTCATTGATGGTAGATGTGAGGAGTCACTGTGATTTTGTTTTCAACAGGCCCCATGGTTCTTCACCATGACTATTATTTGAGTGTATTCTTCTTCTCTCTGTAATTAGTCGAGTTTAGTCTTTTGCTCCAGGTAATTAATTGCGTTTTTTTCCATGAGGGATTACGGTAGGGTAAGGTTAAGACTCGCACCAGCTTTCTTTTCTTTAAATTAATTGCGATCTCGTAGGCTTTTCTTTGTTAAAATAATCGCGGTCATTTTATTGTATATCAGCGCGTGAGTATTATTTGAAATAACCCCTACCCAGTAAATCGATGGATGGGGGTGATGAACCTCTACCCAGGTACATAAGAACGGGCGCTCAACGAATCAAAATTTATTTGTCTCACGCGAACCGGCAGACTATTAGATAACATGACGCAAGACACATGCGCAGACAGTAACTAATATGACTCACGAGTTGCTTACAGATCTAATTGGCGGAGGTCACCATTGTTAATTTTGTAGTGATTCCATTGGTTATAGTGGGACGCCAAGCTATGACGTAGGGCGTAGGTCAGCGTGGGTTTTTTTAATGATATATACTCGCGCATATTCATAAGCGGCTCTCTTTGTCTGCTGAAATTTCCGGCCGTGAATCCAAGCATTATTGTCTGCTTCAAGCGGAAGAAGCGCAGTAATTGGTATGTCGATAATTTAAATTAGCGTGGTACTTAAAGCTAGTTTCTCTAATAGAGTCTTAGCCCGATCAAGTAAAGTTTTCTTCGGGGGAGTTAATTTAAAGCTAATTTAACTTGAAGTGCCATCAATTACTATCTTTGAGAAAGTATTTAATGTAAGAGGTGCATAGAATTCTTTCTATAATAAATAGCAGTATCTAGGAGTGATTAACGAGTTTGAGATATTAAGTGTGTGCTCTGTAATATTTAAAAGAAGGCATGCAGAATAACACGCTTATTTTGATTTATGATAAATTACAGAATATATATATATATATATATATATATATATATATATATATATATATATATATATATATATATATATATATATATATATATATATATATATATATACAGTAGAACTCCATTTATCCGAACCCCAATTATCCGAACACCCAATTATCCGAACACTTTTTCCAGAAAACAAAAATCAGGCGCCATTAGTCACGTTAGACTATATTTCTGAATATTTTGATGCGGCAAGCTTCAAATGTGTGCAAACAATTTGTAGAGGATGGGATGGGCTAATGGTCGGTCGTTTATGTACAGGAAGTCAGTTAGATCATAAAGTCAGTTAATATCTGGTTTACCAATCCAGTGTACGTGTGCGTTCTAGGCAGAACACTGGCTAAACAGACAGTTCAACTTAAAATAATTGTGTCTGCTACTACAGCAGAATAATTTTGGTGTACAAGTATTTCTCTGTGCGATATGGCATCTTCCAGTAGGCCTAAAGCATATAAAAGGAACTGCAATGTGTTGTCAGTTGAAACGAAAACAGAAATTATCAAGAGACTAGGAAAAGGTGAAACTGTGTCTTCACTTGCAAGGATTTTCAATGTTGGGAAAGCTACCGTCTCTGACATCAAAAGTAACAAGGATACAATTATGAGTTTTGCATCGAAATTGGATAGTGAAAATGGGTCGAAGAAACGTAAAACCATGAGAAATGCGAAAGATTTGAAATTGGAAGAAGCTTTGTATATATGGTTTGTGCAAAGAAGAAGCAAAGGGGAACCTATCTCTGGCTTTCTATTGTGTGAAAAGGCACTACAATTCAACAAACAACTTGACGGTCCTCCTAACTTTAAGGCTAGCCAGGGATGGTTAAGAAACTTTAAATCTCGTCATGGCATACGAGAATCGGAGATTCAAGGGGAATCTTTATCTAGCGATGCAACTGCCGCTGAAAACTTTAAAGAAACATTCTTGGCTATTTTTGGAAGAAGAAGGTTATTCACTCGATGATGTGTATAATGCCAATGAGACTGGCTTATACTGGAAATCATTGCCTCAAAAATCACTTGCATCTCAGCGCGAAGCAGCTGCCCCTTGGTTTAAAAAGTGCAAAGAGAGAGTAACAATTTTGATAGCCGCGAAGTGCAGTGGAAGTCATCGTTTACCGGTGCTAATGATCGGCAAAGCCAAAAAAAACCACGTTGTTTAAAGAATGTGACATGTCTCCCATTGTGCTACAAAGCACAGAAGAGTGCTTGGATGAATAGTGAAATATTTCTTGATTGGTGAAGATCGAGAGAACAAGAAAAGAAAACTGGAAACTACTGCAGTGGACACAAATGATGATTGTATAAATGAAGTTGTGGAACTGTTTCAAGCAATGCCCGGATTTTCGGACTGTGACAAAGATGATGCACACTTGTGGCTAGAAGATGATAATGATTCTGGTTTTCAGTTTTTGAGTGACGAAGAAATGTTGTCTTTTGTGCAAGAAGAAAACCAAATACATTTAGTGACCGATGATGAAGACTCCTCAGAAGTACACGATGTACTTGTAAATTACGAAGATAACCCAAAACGTCGACCACGTCCTGAAGAAGCCTTTATAGCACTAGAAACAACGATGGCTTGGTACGAGCAAGAAGATTGCAGCTGTCCTACACAGCTTCTGCTGTTGAAGAGAATGCGGGACTTAGCAGCCAAAAGGAGACTATCCAGTTTGGTGCAAAAGAGGATTCCTCATTATTTTAAATAGTGGGCTACATCTGTGCAAGTACATGTATACGTAAGTTGTGCCTGGTTTTGAATCGTTTGTAATGTTATTTTGAAAATATTTCTCTTTAAAAAAAAAAAAAATAATACTGTACAAGTAGTACATGCACTGCAGTGTAATGAAAGATTTTGGTGATACAGTGATCTAATACAGTGTGGGTATTATTATTACAGTACAAGTGAAAATGTTTTATAGTGTATTTTCCTTGTGATGGTTAGATATTTTTAGAGATGTGTGTACATGTACTCGATACATTATGTAATCCAATTATCCGAACATTTGATTATCCGAACGATGCTCGGTCCCATGGGGTTCGGATAAATGGAGTTATACTGTATATATATATATATATATATATATATATATATATATATATATATATACGGGAGCGAATTCTTGTAAGTTTAATCATGTGGTTACTGTTATTAAATTGAGTATTAATTCGGGATGGAGAGGGGTGTATTTAATTATTTCCTTATCTGTTGATCTATTATATAATTGCAGGGTAAATACGCTGGGTAGTTGTGTACGTTATTTTATTGTGTACGTTAATTGGTTGTGTAATTAAATATTATGGAGAGGGGATTTTATGATAACTTGATATATATAAGCGTATTGGCATAAGTTTTTTTAATCATGTATGTGCTCGTATTGTATTGAGTATTAATTGGGTAAGGTAGTGGACTGAGGAGAGGGGATGCAATGGGCATCAAAGTTCAGCCTGTACATAAAGTAGACCAAGGAATTCAGTACAGGAGTTCCCTGTGCATGAATGTTTTGACTCTGAGACAAGGCGAGACGGGTGTAACAAAAGATTTAGGTCAGTGGTGTCTGGGAAGTTATTACCAGACAGATGTTTACTTCAAACGGGATAGAGAGATCAGAGAGGGGATTGCATGGGAGGCTGACCCTTTTGGGCATAAATATTTAAGTATCGCGGTGCATAGTTGAGTAGATGATAGACGGGAGAGGGAGGTAATTAAGGGAGTTAGATGTTAGAGATGTGTAAATTTTGACGTGTTATATAGCTGTTGTCATTTATTTGTTCCACAGCAAGTTTTCACAGCGCAGAGGGGAAATAGGATTGGTAGAGAGAGAGCAGTTCGCTGAAAGCGAAGAAGTCTTCAGATAGAACGGGATTTCCCTTAAAATCCAGAGCTTTTAGCTCATGATTCCACTCCAACAATGGCGCGTGGCCGGGAGATTGGTTTAATTTTTGTTACATGTGTTCCCTAAACCCTGAACGGGTTAACTCGACAAATTAAATGAAGCAGCAGTGAAGCAACGTCCGTCCAAGTCAAGTACCCAAGTCTTAAAAGTCCAAGCAATCAGCTGCAATATTCGTGGAAGGAGAAAGGGTCAAAATTCCTTCCGACTGCATTAGATAGGAGAGACATAAGTTTAGAGCTAGATAGTCAGAGCCGAGGACAGCATCTGAAGGTTACACTGAAGCAATCCGTTAGAGGATCAGTGCTTGTGATTTAGCAGTGTAGGACTTTAGATAGTCATTCATAGTTCGTAGACAGTGATTTAGGTTGACAATCCAGACAGTGGAGCTAGAGTTGGTTTAATAATAGATTAGGTTAGTTAGGCGTGGTGGATCTGATGTTAGAGACCCCACCAAACAGGTTGTTGTAATCCTCAACTTTCTTCCCTGCAGGTTGAGGGGAGGGTGACATTGTGGGTTTACCATTCATAATCATTTTAATTTTGTCTGCTCTGTTTCAGATGTGCAAACTCGCACGTTATTCATTTTACTATGTTATCTAAATTTTGTGGTGTAAATAAACTATAAACTTTAACTGGATCAGGCTTTCTCACTATACTGTACACATATGTTGTCTGTGTAGTGGTGTCTGTGGACTGGTAGTTAAACCTTATCTCCTTTTGTGTAAAGGTAGTCAGAGGGGGGTGAGTCTATAGCTATTATTGAAGTCACGAGTGGCGAGGGAGAGTCAATCTCGGTTCTCAACACTCGTAGTCAATAGCCTCATCTATCCACATTCACTATCATTTCTCATCTAAATTTATCTTCTCAGTCTTTCTCATACTAGGGTCTTTTGTCTATACACTCAGACACACTAAACTTAAATCCACTTCGTGTCAGTAGACCCCAGGTATGTGAAGTGGTGCACTACTGCCAATTCATAGTTATCGATAGTGATAACTGGTGCAGCACCCGCATCCTGCCTCAGCACATTTGTTTTTTTTTTTTTAAGACTTATTGTGAGGCCAAAGTCCTTGCATGCTTGAGTGAAGCGATTCATCAAGCTCTGAAGCTCCTGTTGGCTTTGAGTGACGACTGCAGCGTCATCAGCGAACAACAAATCCCTTATGGTGACCCTTCTGATTTTTGTTTTTGCCTTCAGCCTTGAAAGATTAAACAGACGGCCATCTGACCGAGTGTGAAGGCATATTCCTTCAGCTGCATATCTAAATGCATGTTTCAGGAGTAAGGCAAAGAAGATCCCGAAAAGGGTCGGAGCCAGAACACAGCCTTGTTTAACGCCACTTCGTATGTCAAAGGATTGTGAAGTGCTTCCAGCATATTGGACTGTTCCCTTCATGTCGTCATGGAATGACTTTATCATTTCCAGCAATTTAGCAGGGCAGCCTATTTTCAGGAGGATTTTGAAGAGTCCATCCCTACTAACCATGTCCAATGCTTTTGTGAGGTCTATAAAGGCGATATATAACGGTTTTTTCTGCTCTCTTGATTTTTCCTGAAGCTGGTGGAGAGAAAAGATCATGTCTGTTGTTGATCTACCAGCTTGGAATCCACACTGTGACTCTGGATATATGCGGTCAGCTAACTTGTGTAGTCGCATTAAGATGACTCTGGCAAAAAACCTTACCAACAATACTAAGGAGAGAGATGCCTCTGTAGTTATTGCAATCACTTCTGTCTCCTTTATTTTTACACAATCTTGGCGTCTCGCATGTCTTGAGGACTAGTTGTCTCTTCCCAGCACTGGCACAGCACCCTATGCAGGGGATGTAATAGCGCGCTCTTACAGCATTTGATTAAATCAGGAGGAATCCCATCACAGCATGGTGCTTTGCCAGAGGCCAAGCTATCAATGGTCTTGCTGAGTTCCTCTAATGTTGGTTCGGCATCCAGCTCCTCCATAGTTGGCAGGCATTTGACAGCATCAAGGGCTGCAAGCGTAACGGTATTTTCTCTAGCGTAAAACTCAGAGTAGTACTCGACCCACCTCTCCAGCTCCTTACCCTTATCGGTTAGCTTCTCTCTGCTGATGGTTTTTAGCAGTGCCGTCTTGCTTTTTTGGGGACCAAGGGCTTTCTTTATACCGTCATACATTTGTCTAATGTTGCCTGTTTGCACTGCGGTTTGGATGCTCTCACAGAGCTGGAGCCAATAGTCATTTGCACAGCGTTGAGCAGTTTGTTGAACTTTGCTTCTCGTAGCCTTCAGGATCTGTAGGGTTCTAGCACTTGGTGAACATTTGTATTCATTCGCAGCACTGCACTTAGCTTCAATCACAGGTGTCATCACATCTGATGAAGCATCAAACCAGTCATTTGACTTCGCTGTTTTCTTACCAAAGGTGGCAAGTGCAGTACTTTGAATGGTGTTCTGTAGATGCTCCCAGTTCTCTGTAACAGTACCACCATGCTGAGGGCTACTGAGCACTTTCTTGAAGGTCGCAGTAAATTGAGCGATAATGACAGGGTTTGACATCTTGCCGGTATCAATGCGTGGTTTCCCTTAAAAACAAACTTCTGACAGCTTGGTGAACTATTAAGCAATAAACGTACCTAAATAATAACTTCTGCGCAACCTGGTGAAATGTTAAGCATCCCTAAACAATAACTTCTGACAACTTGGTGAAATGTTAAGCATCCCTAAATAATAACTTCTGACAACTTGGTGAAATGTTAAGAATACTTAAATAATAATTTCTGACAACTTGGTGAAATGTTAGGAATTTTACCTAAATAATAACTTCTGACAACTTGGTGAAAAGCTAAGCACACTGATTCAAAAACAAGTAAAAGATCCAGAAAAAAAAAAAGAAAAAACTTGGCATCAGCAATTCTGTCTAGTTGAAAAAAAATTGAGAGTAGTCGTAACACTGTACATAAATTTCTTTCCTTACACCATACATAGTCAGGAACTGGTGTGGATCTAGTGTCCTGGTCATGCAGGGGTACACGGCAATGAAAGAGCTGACAGACTAGCTTCAAGAGCATCCATAGAAGGTGCACTGGATATGGATAAGGGAAAGATACTGAGGGCAATTAATGATCGCTTTATTAGAGAATGACAATGCAATCGATGAATCATCAAGGCTAAGATTGCTGGAATCTGGCATCAAATATAAGACCAGCAGAGATGGACGTATGAGAGGATGCATCCGGCGTGTATACAACCAGCGCGCAACAGGAACAATCAGCATTCATACCCTTCGACATTTGCTGAGGGAGACTGAGCACCTATGGGTTTGCCTGGAGTGCAATGACGTCGATTCTGATCAACAATAACAGTACATAGTCTAACTGCCTTTCTGAGCACATGGGAATCTACATACTGCTCATAGCTGAAACTTCTTAATAATTGAAGTCTCAAAATTTGATGTTTCATTGCTTTTCATATCTCAGTGTTCACAAACATAAGGCTGATTCTGTCTGTATCATGCATGCATGTCAGCAGATTTCACTTTAGTTTTTTTTTTTTTATAATCATAATTAAGCAACAGACAGTGTTAGTAATAAAAATAAAACAAATAACCATGTTACATTAGCAAAAATGACAGAAGTCCACATAAACATTTTTTACGACTAAATGCAGGTAGAAAATTTTCTGACTGCTAACACATGTGATAGAGCCGCGATAGCACAGTGGTTAGTGAACTGGCTTCCCAGCTCGGCGGTCCGATCTTCTCCCATTCTGCAGACATGGCCAAACCATCTTAGTTGGGACTGTTCTATTTGACAGAAGTCCACATAAACATTTTTTACGACTAAATGCAGGTAGAAAATTTTCTGACTGCTAACACATGTGATAGAGCCGCAATAGCACAGTGGTTAGTGCACTGGCTTCCCAACTCGGTGGTCCATGGTTCGATCCCCAGTTGAGTTGGGATTCTTTAGACCGCAAACGGCTCTGGGGTCAACCCAGCCTCAAGAATTGGGTACCAGAGCAACTCTGGGAAGGTTAAGGTGACCGGCGTGATGCTGACCACATCACCTCTGGTGTGACGATGGTCAAGAAAATATAGGCCTAACACCATTTTCCCAATATGCCTCAGTGGGCGTGTAATGGGATCCTTTACCTTAACACGTGATATTGCTTTAAAAACAAAGCTGACATAGGCCAGATGAATACTGCAGATGAATGCCTCATTATCAACACCGAAACCTCGAAAATAAACAATCGCTAGCCTGAATGCAGTATTTGGCAATGTACATACTGCCTCTCTCACCTTGCAAATGCACTGAATGCTTCTATCAGAGTAAACACTGCCGGAATAAGATCCTGTGTGAAGGTCATTGCCTTGTTGGGATCTGGGTCAGCCTGAAAGATTAGATCATATGAATTAGTACAAATCCAAAGATACAAAGCTAAAGCTTAATTCCCTGCAAACCATCCAAAAGTTGTATCCTCTAACCCTGACTATCAAGCAGTTTTTATTTTCCGGAGTATTTCTATGAGCACGGTTCATAGTTTACCCAATACAAATCATGCAGTCCCCCTTTTCTTTCAATTTGTCTTTCCTATTAAGCGTATGCCTTACATTATCAATCAACTGTTAAACAATTACTATTCTCTCGACAAGATTAAGTTTTATTTGTGTTCCCTATTTGTTTAACATCACTTAAATCCTGAGTTATAGGCTAGAATAAAACCAACTTTCAGTGCTTAAAATAACTGACTGATCCCCACACACACTCAAAAATAAAAATAGGTAACTATGGACAAATAATTTATGGCTTGAACACGTGACCTGACTGATTCTAAACAAAAAAAACTTTGGCACAATTTAAACTTTAGTTGGCAAAGAACACATAGACTGATGATATATGGTACAAACAAAAACATGTCTCCACTTACCATGGCTTTGGTGTATGTGTCATCTAGTGATACCTGACATTTGGCAATGACGGCATCAAGAATGAGTATGTCTGACATTCCAGGAAGGTCCCTGGGACTCAGGTCATTGGTGGAAATGCATGGCAGTTTTGCAATCTGAAACACAACCCAGGCTCATGGTCAAAAGTAGATATCAGTTATATATTCTGACAAAATTATGCTGAGCACAATAATTCAAACATATTTAATAGAGAGCTGAGTCAAATAAAATAAGATGGCATGGAAAAGGAAAGGAGAAACTGAATATGGGAGAAATAGTGCTATTCTCAGGACATATGGCAGAAAGTGCACCTCACACAGAAGGTTTCGTCCTTGTCACGGCGCTGTTTCGCGGTGACGAAAAATTAGACTGGCAACATTGTTGAGACTGAGTTTTGGCAACATTGGATTAAATACCCGCAAGATGGGAAGCGGGAATTTTGGGCGCCAAGATAGGCAGTGATCGTCTAGTCATGTCCGAGAGAGGATGTGCGGAGTTTTTCCCTGACCAGCATTTTTGCTGAGAAGAGTATGCCAGAAGATTCATGTTCTAAGTTTTGCCTTGTTGCGGATTCTGTGGACCTTATTGTGTAATGCTAGAGTGGTGTATTATCTAGTGGCAGAGTCTACATACCATAGAGTATACGTTGACCAGTTTTTGGAGGTTTGTTCCATTGTTATAGATTAGGACCACTACGGTGAGCGGCAATCAGTACATGGCTAATACTAGGCCGTCATATGGTGTTATATGCGGTTATTAGTTAAATCTAGTGAGGCAAGTTTGCTCTGGCATGTATTTATGTATCTATATATAATTCATATATTTGTAGCCTTGTGTGGCAGTTTTGTGTGCATTCGATCATTAAAGGGAATTTCCTATTAAAGGTGTTATTTCTTAGTGTCAGCCATTGTTGTGTGGTCATACTTCTGGAAGACGAGCTTAGTATTGTTATGATAAATCCACACTGCAGTGGTGCAGCACAGTGGAGTGTTATCCACGATTAGTGCTCTTGACAGTCCTAATGATACCAAAGGAAGCACAGAAGGCACGCTCAGAACAATCCTGATGGGTGACAGAATTTTTTTTTTTTTGTACGCCCGCTATTACTGGAGGCGAAATCTCAGGTTAGTTTGTCTAACCTGAGACTGATTTTTACGTGAGTATCCCTTTTTTTTCTTGTACAGAGACAGGTGTCCCTCACCATTCAGGCAGATACTCGCCGATTTCAGAGGTACCCATTAGAGCTGGGTCGGCTCAGGAGCCGCCAGTCCCTGGTCGACGACACTCCTTCAAATGTACTCGCCAGAGCTCGAGTTAACTCTTTCAGTCCCAAGCAAAAAAGTGGGGTTGGCCCAAGCAAAAATGGCCACCCCATCTTCATATTTCTTCACCCGTTGGTTTGATAATTTTTTCACCCTGTTCGCCATGCATAAATAACTTTGTTGTTGTATAACCACTACACCAGCATGTACTTTACTCTTGTGCCAGAATATAAAAAAAGCTTTCACAGAAAAACCAGTTATTAGGTAAAAGAGGATATGCGCTTAAAAAAATGATTAGTTATTCAAGGTAAAATGGAGGATATGCGCTTAAAAAAATTGCTTTAAAAATCTAAAATAAATATCTCAAAACAGAAACACGTTCACTCTTAAACACGTGCGGTATTTAAAAGAATGTACTTGCAGTCGGAAATGACTTTGTGGGTAGTTATAATTAGAAACAGTCTCAAACAGAGGCACATATACTAAAGGCTTTTTAAAGTCGATTGGGCCAAGCGCGTCTAACCCCTGAGCCTTTATAAAGTCGATTGGGACTTAAAGAGTTAATCCAGTCCAAATCCCGGTCGACAAAAAATCTTCATATGTCCTCACCCGGGTTTGATCCTGGGTCACCCTGTCGCCAGCGCAGTTTGGTAACCACTACACCAGCATGGCTCCCGGTGCCAGAATATAAAAATAGGGACAGACAACCAGAATATGAAGAGATCATGGGAAAACATGGGCTTGGGGCAATCAATGAAAATAGATAAATACAGTTCATAAACTTCCATGAATCAAATTAACTGATTAAAAGAGGAAATATGTTTTCACATTAAAGAGTACATACATGGACACCACCAGAACACGGAACAGAAAATCATATATTTATATGATCATATATTGTTAAAGAAGAAGTTCAGATCACTACATGACATAAAAGTATACAAAGGAGCAGACATGGCATTCATCCCATTTTTGCTCCACCTTGAAATTGTTAGAAGACTTGTGTCATTTCAATAAACATTGGAGGAATCATCTTTCCAAACAAGAATATACATACGGTCACATGGATCTGCCATTTCAATAAACATTAGAGGAATCCCTTATCCAAACAAGAATATACATAGGTCACATGGATCTGCCATTTCAGTAAGCATTGGAGGAATCATCTTTCCAAACAAGAATATACATAAGGTCACATGGTTCTGCCATTTCAATGAACATTGGAGGAACCCCTTATCCAAACAAGAATATACATAAGGTCACATGGTTCTGCCATTTCAATGAACACTGGAAGAATCATCTTTCCAAACAAGACTATACATAAGGTCACATGGATCTGCCATTAATGGAGGAATCATCTTTCCAAACAAGAATATACATAATGTCACATGGATCTGCCATTTCAATGAACATTGGAGGAATCCCTTATCCAAACAAGAATATACATAAGGCCACACGGATCTGCCATTTCAATGGAGGAATCATCTTTCCAAACAGGAATCATCATAATTCATGGATCTGCCATTTCAATGAACATTGGAGGAATCCCTTATCCAAACAAGAATATACATAAGGCCACACGGATCTGCCATTTCAATAAACATTAGAGGAATCATCTTTCTGAACAAGACTATAAATACGGTCACATGGATCTGCCATTTCAATAAACATTGGAGGAATCATCTTTCCAAACAAGAATATACATAAGGTCACATGGATCTGCCATTTCAATGAACATTGGAGGAATCATCTTTCCAAACAAGAATATATTTAAGGATCTCCCCATATGGGCAAATAAAAAAAACAAATAACATTTCACCAAGACATGAACTGAAGATCCTATCAACGATTTGAGGTTAAAAGAGAAGAAGATGGTGGATACCTTCTCCTTGGAACTCTACAAATACTCCTCTTTCATTTACTCATGTTTATAATACTTCTTAATGTACTTTCAGCGGTAAGTTAGTCTGTTTTACGAGCTCATGTGAATTTGTGAAAGCACAGGTCTGAATAATTCCACAATAGTTGTTGCCCTTTCCCTCTGTACCTTGACTCCATAATTCAGGGGAAGGTGACCACCAGTAGTATTGGTTGGACCCCTTCAAGGCGGGGGGTCCGGCACTTTCTCCGCCTGGCGGGACTCCACGGGACGAGCACCACTCTGCTGAAATTGTATTTGTGACATCTTCATTAAGCGAAGTACGTTGCACTGTGTCGTTAAGCATGTAGCCTAGTGCATCCGATTTCAACAGGCGTTTCTGTAGGGTTGCGTTCCTTAGCCCATGACTGTCCCAAGCCAACCTGCAAGGCAGCAGGTGGTTTAAAATCAGAGTTTTCCTTCTCCTAGACGAACTGCCTTCCAAGGCTTACGAGCTACCCGGGATTTAACCCATGCCTGGGGTTTGGGTTGGTGCTGGCCAGAGCATGGTCCACTTGCCGGTGGGTACCGTGCCTACACCGTAAGGGGTCCCAAACTACTCCCGACCCGGTTATACCGCCGGGCACTCTGTCGCCACTATAGCAATCTCTGTAGAGAACGGGGTCCACCACATGAAGGTGTTGCTATAGACACTCAAGAACACTCAACATTCTGCAGTGGAATGCAGAAAGAGTTCTCAACAAAAAAGTCCCCCTGAAAAACTGCCTTTATGAGGATCAAATCGATGTGGCTTGCATCCAAAAAACACATCTCAACAGCAACCACAGAGGATACCAGGATTTTCGACTCAATCGAGAAGAACACAAAGGAGGTTTGCTATTACTTACCTGAAAATCAATACCAAGTAGCGAGGTATCCGTGAACTTCAACGACCAGACGGAAATTTTAGGGGTTGACATTAAAATAAAGGACACGAACATGCATATCTACAATTTGTATGGCCCAACGACCAAAGACCTGTCACTTGCAATTATGGAAATAAAGAGCTTAAGAGGGGCCAGAAAGAACTACAAACCATACTGGACTGAAGAACTGCAAAAACTTTAAGATGAGGTAACAGAAGCCAGAGACACCGCAGAAACAGAACAAACAGCTGAAGCAAACATCTTGCTCAAAGCAACCACTGCAAAGTACAAAAGAACATTAAACCAAACAACAAGCGACTGCTGGAAGCAAACAACAGAAAATCTCAACCTAGATAAAGAAGGGAACAAACTGTGGAAACTAGTTAGAGCTTTGAACAATGAAGAACCTTACAAAAATCACATCACAATCAAACAAGGTGAAAATATGCTCTCGGGGGGAGGGGGGGGGGGGGGGGGAGGGGGGGGGGAAGCTGCAAATGCACTCATGGAACACTATGCTAGTGCAAACCACATTGATGTCCCGATAGACTGAAGAAAGGCCATCACTGATGAACAAAGTAGTCATGACAACAAAAAGCTTGCACCAGAAGAACACATGATGGCAAAGTTTACAATGGAAGAAATTGAAGAGGCAATGAGAGCGCTAAAGAAAAAGAAGTCACCTGGAAAAGATGGGATATCATAACAGGGGGCATGAAGTCAACACCCATTGAAGAGTTGGAAAAGATTACTCACCTCCAGCCTATGGAGGATAGAAGAGATAGCAGAGCCCAGCAACAAACCGAGAAACTCAGGAGGCTGATAGACCACCCAATGTACCTGAGAATAAATGGACTTGGAAGGGGAAGACTGAAGCGAAGCAACTTTGTAGAGACAGTCAAAACAAAGATGAGAGCAGACCCCATAAATGCAATATCAACAGCTACACCAATATGTACTGCACACAACCTACCAATTTGGAAACAACAGTGCTTCCCTGAAATGATAGAAAAATGTTCCTGGTATTGAGAGAAAGAACAGCCAAAATGAAACAGAAAGGCGAGTCCTAACCACAAAATATAGAGAAACATTACCCAAGCAACACCTGGATCCATGCATACACAGAAGATGGGGGTGGAGGAGTCTTCCTGAGCTTAAGCAATGGCACACAAAAATAGATAGCAGTCGCAACAGGGACATTTTCAAGCAACTTCAGACCAGAGGCCTTAAAAACTGTGGCAGAAATCCTAATGACAGAAGAAAGCTCAGAGTAAGTAATGCTGAAATGGATGACCTAAGAGTAACACTTCACAAACTATGTCAGCAATACAAAAGAGTTGTGATACAGTGGATCCCTTCTCACTGCAACATCCCTGGAAATGAAGAGGCTGACAGATTGGCAAAGGAAGGGGGAAAGCTTCCTCAACTTGACACAAATATAACTTATAAGGAGGCCAAGGGTTCCATCAATCGCAGATACAAGCATAAGTGGGAAGCAGAGCATTCAGGCCATCAAAAAAATGATCCATATTACCAGCTCAGCAGAAGTGAACAAGTGGTAATCTTCAGACTTCGCACAGGTCATAACAGATTGAGATACTATCTATTCAACAAATTAAAGATAGGAACTACTGATGAGTGTGACTGTAGCACCGATAAAATGACTGCCGAACATCTGCTTCAAAGGTGCCCAACATATGAGGAACAGAGAAAACGCAAATGGCCATCACCAGTACCATTCCTGGAGAAAATCTACGGAGATATCAACAGCCTCAGGCTGACCACTGTGAACGAGGAAGAAGAATAATAATTCCACAAATTTGTTTGATCAGGTTCACTCCACGTTTCTTTTAAGTTCCCACTTCACTTTTCATTTTCTTCTGTCATTCCTCTTTTTTTCTGCAATCCTTATCATCATCATACTATCAAACAACCACCCCCCCCCCTCTCTAATTAATTTTCCTCATTCACTCCCAGGTTTGCTTTTTTTCTCTCCTGCCTTATTTATTTTGTCTTTTTCATTATATCATGTAATCTAATTCTTACACCTTTCTGTTTAATTATCATAAGTCCTCTTCCTTCTTCACCTTTTCTTACTTTAACAAATCAATATACGCTTTTTTTTCTCCTGTTTAATGTAATGGCTGGCAAATTTTTGTAAAAGATACAAACTGAGTTAACAAAAATAAGAATAAAGAAGGCATTTCAACCTAAAAAGTACTATGCATGCAGAATAGTGCTTTGAATTTTATAGGACAGTGCTACTCATCAACTATCTGATGTGACTAATCGACAATTTTTGTCCAGTGTGCCATCTACCGGTAAGAGGGACACAAAGCAATTCATGCTACTCTCGTGTGAATTACAGGGTTAACCCTCTAACCAAGACCATGAAGCACCTTCAAGTGGTGTATCCTGCAAACAGGAAATCTTCGGGTTGCCTGGCCAATGCTACAGGGATCGCACAGCTACACCAGAATGGCCCAACATTACAATCTCCCGCCCACTGAGAACATAGTTTTGCACACTAGGCTTGGGGGAATCACTTGAGCCCCAGACTTAACTCCGGCTTTAACCTGGTTGGCTGCCTGCAGGAGGATCTTACAATGAACAGATGCCAGGCTAGGGGGAAGCTAGGAAGTGGCTCAATGCAGAACATGATGATTCCTAAGGACAGCCCAGAACCAGAGCACAGATTAAGGGGAAAACTGCAAAATTAAACATGAAACATACCTGATCCCTTATATATCCCATTGCTAACATGACATCATATCTGCTTGTATTGCTGAACCCCGCAGCTGTCTCAAGGAGCTCACTAGCTTCGGCTGCATTCAAGCCTTGCTTCACAAGGCAGTCCTGAAAATTCAGTTAGATTTCCACATTATTCCAAATAAAATACGATCTATTCCAGATCAACTACTGTGGTAAAGCTTTTAAAATATTTCATTAATGTTAAAAATCAATTGAGTCTAGGTCTCACTGTCTTTATATGCAAATTTCAAAATAAGTTAATGTCTTATTCAACTAATTAAACATACCCACTTCAGTGTGCAGAAAATTCTTGAAAGTGTCTGTCAGGTGCTTTCCAATTTATGATATGATGCATTACCTCCACTTAGTACAGCACGCCTGTGCAGTATAGTGGTGCAACAGCTATACTTCATATATAAAATGAGTAGAAGACTTGTTGTTGAGTTGGACTTGATTCTTTTGATTTTCACACATTTTCCCATGCAATGAAAGTTCTTCTTGCCTTTTTTTGTTCTTATTTTGATATCCTTGTCTGTTCCTCCAATGCTGTCTACATTGCTGCCAAGTGTCTGTTCCTCCAGTGTTGTCTATATTGCTGCCAAGTGTCTGTTCCTCCAGTGTTGTCTACATTGCTGCCATGTGTCTGTTCCTCCAGTGTTGTCTATATTGCTGCCAAGTGTCTGTTCCTCCAGCGTTGTCTACATTGCTGCCAAGTTTGTCTGTTCCTCCAACATTCTTTATTGCTGCCAAGTGTCTGTTCCTCCAATGTTGTCTATATTGCTTCCAAGTATCTGTTCCTCTAGTGTTGTTGTCTATATTGCTGCCAAGTGTCTGTTCCTCCAATGTTGTCTATATTGCTGCCAAGTGTCTGTTCCTCCAATGTTGTCTATATTGCTGCCAAGTGTCTGTTCCTCCAACGTTGTCTATATTGCTGCCAAGTGTCTGTTCCTCCAATGTTGTCTATATTGCTGCCAAGTGTCTGTTCCTCCAACGTTGTCTATACTGCTGCCAAGTGTCTGTTCCTCCAACGTTGTCTATACTGCTGCCAAGTGTCTGTTCCTCCAACATTGTCTTTATTGCTGCCAAGTCTGTTCCTCCAACATTGTCTGTATTACTGCCAAGTGTCTGTTCCTCCAACATTGTCTATATTGCTGCAAAGTGTCTGTTCCTCCAACGTTGTCTATACTGCTGCCAAGTGTCTGTTCCTCCAAAGTTGTCTATATTGCTGCCAAGTCTGGTCCTGCAACATTGTCTGTATTACTGCCAAGTGTCTGTTCCTCCAACATTGTCTATATTGCTGCCAAGTGTCTGTTCCTCCAACATTGTCTATAATGCTGCCAAGTGTCTGTTCCTCCAACGTTATCTATATTGCTACCAAAACATCAGCACAAATCTACATCTTGTAGGGATGGTTTCCCATTTGCAATCTGGCTATTATTTGCTACATTTTTCCTCATAATTGTTGTCTTTTCTGTGTATTTTCAGACCCAACAGCTATGACCTCTGATCAAGTATTTCATCATCTTATTTTGGCTTGCATTTGGTTATGGGACTGAAGAGCCAAGTCATTAGCAAAATTTAGATCAGCAGAAGTTTGGCCAGATTCCACTGAATACTGCTTCTGTTAGTCTTCTTCTTGTTTTCATAATCCAATTCTGCAAGAAGAGAAACTGGGACAAGAGGCACCCCTGCTACACTCCAGTTCTTACTACGTTCTTTACTTTATACTGTAGTAATCCATACAGTATACAGGAATATAAAATGTGATTTATTTTAATAAAAAATTCAAGATAAAAAATAATAAACATTTTAAAGTTTTTAATTACATTGCAATACAATTTTGTATTTTTTTAAAATGTTTATACAGAAAAGCTATAGTTAATGTCAAATATGTAAGATTCTTATTAAACTCCGTCATATAAACTGGCAAACTTTAATTCGTACTAATTCATGTCCAAAGGATGCGAGCTGCATACGATCCCTGATAGGCCACACCTTTCTTGCATAATGTTCCTGTCTGTTGCGGCTGTCCCATTCACATAGGAAGCAACAAAATTTAGTATACCCAGTCTGCATGCCCGTGAGAATTGTAATGACCTTTAGGTCTCCACAAATCCGCCATTGGTAGTCATTGTACTTTATTTTTGCCAAAAGTATAGCCATATTGTTGTAAGTTTCTTTCATATGAACAGAGTAGGCGACTGGAATTGATGATAATAAATTTCCATTATGCAATATCACGGCTTTTAGACTAGTCTTGGAAGAGTCGATGAAAAGTCGCCATTCGTTGACTATGTGCTCATGACCGAGGTGCACCATTAGACCTTTTACATCTTTGCAATAGCAAATGTCATCATCCATCTCAAAGTATTGAACAAGTTCTCTGTGTCTATGACGAAATTTAGATATCGGAGTATTGGGCGCTAAAAGATTCCATTCTTTGAGTCGCGAACTGAGTAATTCCGCTTGTCCTTTGGTAAGAGCGAGATCACGTATTAGATCTGAAAGTTCTGAATGGTTAATTAAGTGAACACCATCATTCACCGGTATATAATCCTAGTCAGAATTAGTTTCTAAAGCAGGTAAACTATCACTTTCTGATGGTTCATTCACGTCCAACGGATATTGTTCTGGTGGAACTGGGATCGGACACGTGATTGGATCATGAGCCACTGGTTTCGAAACCGATTCAATATTTGGATAAACCACAGACTTTCTAGTTTTAAAAGTGAAACCATAGATATTTGTCAAGCAGAAGTAACAATCAGTAGCGTGATTTGTCGGTTCACGCCATATTACTGGCACTCCAAAAGGCATCGACTTATGCTTCGGCGATTTTCGTAACCAACCTGCCAATGTATTTGCACAAGTCGAACAAACTGCATTTGGCTTCCAAGATTTATTTGCATCATCAACTTTCGAATCGAAATAAAGTTCATATGCTTTCTTTAGCAATGGTGTAAAGTTTTTCTGGTGAACACGATCGGTAAAATATCCGCACACGTAACAGAACAGATCAGCCGAATTTCTACAACTTCTAGAAGCCATATTTCACTCAGAATTATTTTAAAATACAATAACTATTTGAAATATAACCTAACATATGTCATGCATCTTTTAGCAGTATAAAAAGTAGAATTATTTTGCATTTTATTAATTTTTAAAAAGTTATATAGTAAAAATGAAATGGAGCAAATAACAGTTTCCCAAAAATATATTTATTCACAAATATCTTAAGAACCTGACGTGATAGAGATAAACGGATTTCAAATTTGAAATCAGCGCAAGAAACTGACCTAAGAACACTTATTCTTATATAAGAAAGAAAAATGTTGTTTGTCAGTGTAATCGGCAGTCTATTTTTGTTAACTTAAATTAGCTGGCTTCAAAAAAAAAATTGTTTATTAGACTCACTTTTGTTTTGGCCCTTTCATATGACACTTGATATTAACTTTTACTAAATAGAACTTCTAAATATACAATCATGAACCCCACACATACATCTGCTAAATCAAAGAACATGATCTGTCACTCAGATAAACATAATAAGTTTGAGAATTTTTAATGGGGTGCACAAACCAGTAAAGAGAGTTTTTCCTTAGTTTTGTCACACTGAGAGCCAGCCATAAGCAGGTTAATGCAAGATGTGTACAGCTGGTTGTAGTTGAGCTTGTATTCACGACCCAGGAGAACACTGACGGCCTGAAAAATTATGTAACAATGGTGTATTAAGACACCTCTACTGGACTTTGGGTTACAAAAATGTATGTTTAAAATGAAGTAATACTAAAAATAATCACAACATACCCAACATTCTTAACTATTTTTCATCACAGAAGATGCCAAGTACCCATTTTCTCAGAAGCAAACAAAGTACAAATTTTAAAAAAAAAAAATTATTAAAACACTTTAATTTAAATAAGATTTTCTCCCAAACGGCTTTATTTTTATCTCCCAAAATATCACAACTGTAGCCAATTCGGCACAATTTCCTTGCTGTCTTTCATAATGACCATACTCTGAGTTCACACCTTAAAATCTGCCATACATATACTCATGTCATTTAACTTTCAAGCACCTCACTTTACTTACATGCTATTAACAAACAATAATCTTCAAATAGTTTAATTATCTTTTCTTTTCAACCTATTGTTGAATAATTTTCATTTCACCACAAATTATTTCATTTTTATCAGATAAAGTATAATAAACTCAACGGTGCTTGGCAGTGACTACAACAACTTCTGAACATTTTTGCCCACTGACCTTAAAATTTAGTAGAAAATAACATCTATATATGAGATCATGGGTTCAGTTCCCATCCTAGCCATTTAAAAAAAAAAGAAACTCCTCTGTGTAAGTTTTTATTGAACTAACCATTACCAACTTTTACTGATGATTAATGCCATAAAACATGAAATATTCAAATACCTTACTGTTTACTTTCAAATGTTCAAGGAAGGAAGGAATGAAGGGAGTGAGCAAGGGAGAGAGAGAGAGAGAAAGAAAGAGTATGACTAGCAAGACATATAGTTCTTGAGACAAATACTATGCATGGGCACAACAGATCTTCAACTTTCTGTCAACCTACACATTCAATCTATTTGTTATTAATAACAAATCTCATTTCTGTTTGTTTAAAGACCCTGTAATGACCAGAATTCCTGACTCTTATTTTTCCCCCCTTTCCTTCAACAGAACCACTCATAAGCAGGCAAGAAAAATGCTATTCCCTGACAGATAGGAAACTGCTGTGAAAACTAATGCAAGAGGAAGTAAACTGCCCAGAAGAATCAGACCCTCTCATTACACAGTCTCATTTCTATACACACTTACCAAACCATCTACTTTTCCGACTTCCTGAATGTTTGGATCCGGAGGGCAAAGATGATAGAATCTTGGTTTCACTGCTCCTGCTGTGCAAAAAAAAAACACACAAAAAAACAAAAAATAAATGTTATCAACATGTCTGGGCATTATCTGAGAAAGCTGATCATGAAATTGATAAGTTGCTGCAGGCATCTTTATTTTCATACAACTTATGCACTCAAAGCATCGACTGATGAGATTGTGCACGGAGCTAGCAACTTCATCATGTAAAACAAATAGCTCAGGGAACAATATGAGATTGTACATGGAAATAGCAACATCATTATGTAAAACAAATTGCTCAGGGAACAATATGAGATTGTACATGGAAATAGCAACATCATTATGTAAAACAAATTGCTCAGGGAACAATATGAGATTGTACATGGAAATAGCAGCATCATTATGTAAAACAAATTGCTCAGGGAACAATATGAGATTGTACATGGAAATAGCAGCATCATTATGTAAAACAAATTGCTCAGGGAACAATATGAGATTGTACATGGAGATAACAACCTCATCATTGTAAAACAAATTGCTCAGGGAACAATATGAGATTGTACATGGAAATAGCAGCATCATTATGTAAAACAAATTGCTCAGGGAACAATATGAGATTGTACATGGAAATAGCAACATCATTATGTAAAACAAATTGCTCAGGGAACAATATGAGATTGTACATGGAAATAGCAGCATCATTATGTAAAACAAATTGCTCAGGGAACAATATGAGATTGTACATGGAAATAGCAGCATCATTATGTAAAACAAATTGCTCAGGGAACAATATGAGATTGTACATGGAGATAGCAACCTCATTATGTAAAACAAATTACTCAGGGAATAATATGAGATTGTACATGGAGATAACAACCTCATCATTGTAAAACAAATTGCTCAGGGAACAATATGAGATTGTACATGGAGATAGCAATCTCATCATGTAAAACAAATTGCTCGGGGAACAATATGAGATTGTACATGGAGATAACAACCTCATCATTGTCAAACAAATTGCTCGGCGAATAATACGAGATTGTGCATGGAACTAGCAACCTCATCATTGTCAAACAAATTGCTCAGGAGGCCACCACTATGACAGCACACATGCTTTGATACAGACTTCCTGCAAGATGACCAGCTGCTGCAAGCAGTTCCATGCTCCAGAAGAAACATAAAGGCCAACGATTATTCAAAGACTAATTTTCTTACCCTCTGTTGTCTCTGGTGCTGACAGGCTCCTACGGAAGTTTTCCTCTACCTCACGACAAGCAAAGTGCTTTGTGGACCTGGTGACACCCTCCTTGTCAGCTGGGATTGTGTGGGAGGTAAAAAGGTTGTGCTGGACCTGTTCGACACAAAATATGTCCTCTTTTCAGTTTTAAATATATTCCACACAAATGTACATGAATGGACACACCTGTACACGAATGGACACCCCTGTACACGAATGCACACACATGTACATGAATGCACACACATGTACATGAATGCACACATACATACATGAATGCACACATACATACATGAATGCACACACATGTACATGAACGCACACACATAAAATGTACAAAGAAATGGCATCTTAAACACAATTTTCTTGCAGCGCTAATTCTTCTTTTTCATACACTCACAGCTTGAATGTTTTAAAAGAAAGCAGTAGTGACCTTGAGGCTATGTGCATCTCCATTGAACTTTTCCACGAATGGTACTGAGCTAATTCAACATCTTATCAATTTTTTAAAGGCAAACAATTCACTATTAGATGTAATTTTTTTTGTCGCTCTTAACAATGTTGCCATATTAATAAAAAGTCACTGTAGTACCAATGTTCCCGTTCTAATAAAACGTTAGAGCTGTTACGTACATTTATTACCTAAGGGGGTAGTCTTCGGTCCTGCCAAATGTACGCACCAGTTTTATATAGTTATATTATTTGAGCGTTCGATTGATTCACGCACTGACGTGCACAATGCAGTGTGAGTTGCTTTGGACGCACGGGTAACCTAGTTTGGGGATTGTGACGTCATGTTTTGTCGGGGCTGTACGGACCATGTTTATGTCCGATATATATTTCCTTGGAATTTTGCTGGCAAGTTTGGAACTGTTGGGTCCGTTTCTTCTAGAGGTAAAGACCTTCATTACGCGAATGTTTTCTCAATGAAAATATTTCAGAAAATGTTCTTAAGTTGAAACGAACTCCAACAAGTAGTGATCAACTGGTCACTGATAGGCAGCACGCAAGGCTGTGATGAATGTACATAGATTTTATTGAACGTGACATATACGGCGTTGAACAAGACAGTCATAGTTACAGGTGCAAAAAGGTCATACATCACAATGTTGATCATCACTTTTCAAGGGATGAAGATTCTCTAACAATTAAGTCCTCTTATTCAAATGTCTAAGGATCCCTTCCTTTGCCATAGTATATGTATTGTAATAACGTCCGTTAACCTTCTCTCAAGGACGTATCTTATGACCAACGGATTCATACTCAAT
Source organism: Oreohelix idahoensis (assembly GCA_024509875.1). Classification (NCBI taxonomy): domain Eukaryota; kingdom Metazoa; phylum Mollusca; class Gastropoda; order Stylommatophora; family Oreohelicidae; genus Oreohelix; species Oreohelix idahoensis. The sequence goes on from JAMPIV010001687.1 coordinate 684,051, forward strand.
GAGTAATATTTCTTATCAGACTTGCCATGATTCCAGGCTTCCTTCCTACAATACTTAGGCAGCATATATATATAAATATCCAAATAAAGTCATCCACAACAATACGAGCAGGTTAGAGTTCTGTGTTGACTAACCTCTCTATATCCATACTCATTGAGTATGAATCCGTTGGTCATAAGATACGTCCTTGAGAGAAGGTTAACGGACGTTATTACAATACATATACTATGGCAAAGGAAGGGATCCTAGACATTTGAATAAGAGGACTTAATTGTTAGAGAATCTTCATCCCTTGAAAAGTGATGATCAACATTGTGATGTATGACTTTTTGCACCTGTAACTATGACTGTCTTGTTCAACGCCGTATATGTCACGTTCAATAAAATCTATGTACATTCATCACAGCCTTGCGTGCTGCCTATCAGTGACCAGTTGATCACTACTTGTTGGAGTTCGTTTCAACTTAAGAACATTTTCTGAAATATTTTCATTGAGAAAACATTCGCGTAATGAAGGTCTTTACCTCTAGAAGAAACGACCCAACAGTAAATGGTGTGCCAGTGTGGTCTGGAATTAATTTCAAAGGAACGTGCCCATTCGAATTATCGATTGAAAAGAAGATTTGAACTTTCAAGGCGCCAACATCTCGAACTTGGAACCCAGTGGGATGAGAAATCAGAAACAACTTACGTTTACCAAGGTCAAGGTCTTCAATCAACCTCCACGTTAAGTTTCACAGTGACTGACATCCTGGGGATTACCTCTTCATCATTATTGCGTGCGAGCTGTAATCTAGATACGCAGAACGAAGTATTTTATCCGTAGACGTACATCCACGGAGACGAGGCACATTGATTTTTTACCTGCACGCGAGATGAGTATAACGTGTTTTCGTTATCCATTTTATCACGTTTAGATGTGCCTTCGATACTAATGTCCACATTTATATTTTCCATGTTATATGTTATATGTTGTGCATTCTTCGTGGGAGGTAGGGAGGTTTATCTGACGAACGAGATCCATCTCGAAGCCAATTCGGGCTCTTCGTCAGACGTTCTGTAGGGCTCAACTTGTAAGTTTCAATTGAGCGATAGTTCCGGTACAAGGCTAGAAACCTTGCCGAAGTTCCGATCGCTAGTTGCTTCTTATAATAGTATCTATTTAGCTGTTTCGTTACGTTTAATTGTTGTTTTTGGTATTTATTTTACTCGTACCTTAGTTTTATAATGTATTTTGTTTGTATATTACGTCATTCTCACCTTTCCTGTCGTTCAGTTTTTTACAAAACCTATGTTTTTTACACTGTGTTGTCTATTGTCTTGTTGATTATTTGATCGCAGTTATCATCGTAACTCTTTACGACATTCTATTTTTAGTTTCACATTTTTATTTTTATTGGATTTCTGCGACTGTTTTCTATCGTCTTTGATTATCGTGTCTTGTCGGTTGTCACGAAGTGGTTTTAAGTTTATAGAGTGTGCCTGAATGAAAGCAAGACCCTAGTATGAGAAAGTCTGAGAAGATAGAATTTAGCTGGAAAATAACATGCCTGTGGACAGGTGAGACTATTGGCTCAAGAGATAGACCCAGGATTTGAATCTCCCCCTGCCGCTTCGTGACTAAAAAAAATGGCTATAGTCTCCCCACCTCTGACTGCCTTGAAACACAAGGAGATAAGGTGTATAATTACGACCACAAACACCACTATACAGACAACATGGAGTAAGTATAGTAAATAATAGAAGCTGATCCAGTAAATAATATATGTATATATTTATTTACATACAAGAAAACATAAAATGGCATCATACGTCATCAAGTCAGTCAATAGCGTGCACTGTTGCACGGCCTGGAAACACCAAGGTAACAATTAAATTGAGAGACACTCAACAAAAAAACCCCAAATCACATTCACTCTTCCTGTCACCCTGCTGAGGAACAATAAAAATGGTTAGTGATTTAAACCAAATCTACTTTGGTGGGGCTGTCAACTTTTAGCCTCCACTCTCTACCACTAATAAATTTTATACTGTCTCAGTCCTGGTGACTCTTCCTCAATGAACGGCTACACAGCTTTCTACTAGTTAGGCGATAGGCGCCGATAACTACACCACAAGAAATGCTACAATTAATAGACTTGGTTTTTCGAACGCAGACTCAGTGTCTATCCGTCCAATGGATACTGAACAGACCCTACTGGTCCTGTCTATTTTCTCCCTCCTTCTCTATCTTTCTCTCTTGATCTCAGTGTCTCTCTAACACTCGAGGGCTGATGATGCGGCATCTCCGTTACGCTCTTCTCTTGATTTCTATCAGGACCTAGGTATGGTAACCCTGTCACCTGTTCCTGATTTTGGTGATGACGATGTTCGGATATCAAGCATGAGGGACTTGATTAACTGTAGACAAAACTTTTCTGCTGCTGAATAGCTTCCCTCTTTTAACCCGCCCCGGAGTTAGAGGAAAAAACCACAGCCTTGATTTCAGGCTGTACAAAATGAAACTAGTCTCCCGGCCACCTGCCGTTGCTAGAGACTATAATAGCGATGCTCTCGGCTGTATGATAAATAAACCTCGGTCCAGCTGAAGCATAGGGACTTCACTGCCAGAGACCATAGGGTAATTTTCTTTTGCTCCTGACGATACTCGAGTACTCTGACCCTGAGATATGTCTTTTGCCGTGGATAATTTTATTTGACAAAATTATGCTCCCCACTGTTTCCGCCGTGACTCGCTGAAATTAAAAGAAACAGCGACTCATGTACACCCACTCTAAAATCGCTTATCTCTAACATATACGATACATAAAATAATTCTATACACGTGTCTCTTCATTCTCACTTCTTCTCCCCTTTCTCTCGTTCTTCACAACAATACATAATACTATCCCACGTGGCACTAAAATCACACTCCTTCTCTCGTTCTTCTCACAATACATAAAATACCACTATCCCACGTGGCCTCTTCATCCCCCCTCCTTCTACTAAAATCTGCCAGGTAAAACAAACAATAGCCCAGACCCGTCTGACATGTTACATGGCCGTTACGCATGGCCGATCACGTGTTCAAACTTGACAAAAATAGGGAAATCCTTTTACCCATTAACACAGGAGTTTCCCCGGCTTACTCCTATTTAAATTAAATCTCGCTATAGGAATAGTTTCCTCCCCTAAGCAGTATAATTCATTTACAACGTAAATCTGAACCCTCTGACAATATTTCTCACATTTTTAAGGCTCAGAAAAATTAACGAACACACCAGGGATTTCCCCATAAATTTACATTAGAAAATATACAGGAATAAATGGTGGTTTTACATAACATCCTACAAATATGGCACACGTGTTTCTCACAACTTCACACACTCCTATCTATTGCCAAAATCATAGAAAGAATAAGCACGCGGATTTCCCTTCCTACGCAAATCGCGGACCAATGGCAGCGCTAGGAAAATCAAAATACCGCATGTCCGCAAAATTGCGTCACATTACGTGATAACCTCGTGCTACTGACGCGTGCTTCCGGCCTCGTCATATCGCGTGCCGGAAATGGCGATTATTTTCGTAAACAACTAAATTTACGGGAATCGCGAAAAATCAGAAGAAAGTAAAACTGGCCGAGTGAAAAATAAACCTACCGACCTAAAACGAACCCATTTAAATTACCTTCCCAAAAGTACCGAACACGATATATTCACATGAGAAGAAATAAAATGGTGGAAAAGCGGGCCCGAAAATAGCGATTTCCGTAAACAACGGAAAATCGCGTGATCAGAAGAAAATAAAACTGGTGAAAATTCAAAATAAAAGAACAGGATCGGGCCGGTTGAAAGTCAGAATTACAGTGCCACATCACACAGGGATATTAAAATGTATTATTACTCCAGAACTGCTTCAACTTTGTGAAGATAGGCAGACAACATAGCAATGGATTCATGTTTGAAAAAAAAAATACATAGAGAATGGTAAAAACGGAAGCATCTTAAAGGCTAAAAAAAATTGTCTTCAGCTCTCAAAATTGTTATTGATTGTTGTTGAACTAGTGCGGCTGAGCTTCTCACTCTCTAGTAGCCAAAAAAAAATGTTAAGACTCCATGGTATTATCTACACTGTAGATCTAGGCTTATCCTGTGGCTCTTCTGCCATTCCAAAATGTGTTGAGTTGAAGTCATGAGTTCCAGTTTCTCCAGCTTGGCTTGCATTTAAAGGATCATCATATTTGGTCCCAAGCTCGGCATTCCCCACCTTCCAAGAGGGCTCTCCAACTATGCAGAGCTAAAATAGTGTACTCTGGTTCTGGGCTCTCCCAAGGAATTGTCACGTCCTGCACAGAGCCACTTGTCAGCTTCCCCTGCCTATCACTGGGTCCACAGTGAGATCCTTCTGCATGCAGTCAATCAAGTCAAAGCCAAAGAATTACACCTGGGGCTTAACTCATTCTGCCCAAACGGGCGTATGGCGCGCCAGATAAGCCTTTCATTATACCCAGGGCTTATGGCGCGCCAAGGTGATATATGCCACTGATAATGGGGGGGGGGGGGGGGGGGGGGGGGGGTGCGTATGGATATATTTCTGGAATCACTGTTGAAGTTATAGTGTTGAAGGGTGCGAGACCTCCGGGCAACGCCGGGTACTTCCAGAAGAATGAAAATATTATTATTATTATTATGTGCTGCGCTGATATAGGCGATCAGCAGGTCGGGCTTACAGGTGGCCGACTGGGTGTGTGTGTGAAGCTATCAAAGGACGCGAATGCATGTGGTTCTGGAACAAACACGAACAATCACACACCATAATGCACATAACAGGTAACACTGCGAACTCTGGTAAACCTCCTGGTCAGAAGAATGAAGAGACGGCTGAAACGTCTATACACTGTTTATTATACTGGTACAAGCGACACATCAAACGTAAACATCCTGGTAATACAGTACATGGGTACATCATAAACGATTCACTGTCACTGGTACAGTTCAAAGCACATTATGGAAAAACATCGTGTAAATATTCTTTTCACCTTCCCTAGCAATACAATATATAAGCTGTATAAGTTCCTGGCATTTAATCAGTGTAAATATCCTTTTCACCTTCTCTGGCGATACAATATATAAGCCGTATAAGTTCCTGGCTTTTAATCAATGTAAATATCCTTTTTACCTTCTCTGGCGATACAATATATAAGCCGTATAAGTTCTTGGCTTTTAATCAATGTAAATATCCTTTTCACCTTCTCTGGCGATACAATATATAAGCCGTATAAGTTCCTGGCTTTTAATCAATGTAAATATCCTTTTTACCTTCTCTGGCAATACAATATATAAGCCGTATAAGTTCCTGGCTTTTAATCAATGTAAATATCCTTTTCACCTTCTCTGGCGATACAATATATAAGCCGTATAAGTTCCTGGCTTTTAATCAATGTAAATATTCTTCTTACCTCCTCTGCTCTGGTAATACAATATCTAAGACACATTGCACAATATAACTACTAGCCATATATCCTAGGCTTTAGAAATATCTCGGGGAGTCTCCAACATTTCTATCTCACCACAAATATCTTCCCCGAACACACAGTTAGAAAACATGGCTGACTAGCCCGGTCAAACGCCCAGAGCGAACTGTCACGGGATACCGCATATCAGTCCCGCTCAAACAGTCACGCATGCGCGGCTAACCACGAAATGTGAACTGAACTCAATCTCGAAGGTTCAAGAGAATTCTGGATCGATTATTTTTAAACCAGCCAAGGGAGATAACCAACGTCTGGCCTGTACATACCAGTATTACAACGTGTAAACTCCCCTTGACTACAAAATATTAAAATCTGTCTTAACAGCCACATTTGAGCGGAAAATTATAGAATATCTGGCAATAAGCCAGTTTAAAATTATTTCATTACATCCTGCACATGTGTGTGACGTTTGTGAGCGAAAAAAAAAAATTATGAAGTTCCAATTGTGTGCTTTATATCCGTTGCTAGAGTTGCTTTGAATTTAGCCGCAATTGAACAAAAAATTAGAAAATAAGTGGCCATAGAGTGTTCATATCATGTAAACACTTCCATGTGGGCATCATATTTTGAACTGGTAGCGAAATAATTATATTGGTGCTTAGTTTTTGCATACTTTTATCAATTAATGATGTCATAGGGTTATTTGTTTACATGTAGTATAGTCACATACATAACACTCATAAAATATTAACGAATCAACCTCAATATATAATTTCGAAATGAATTTTAGCGATATCGGTAGTGATAATAACCTATTTTCGATTCTGATAAGGACGTTGAAAAAACGTTATATTTTTAAGTAATACATTAATTAATTTGCATGGGACAGGAATAGGGGGGGGGGGGGGGGGGGGGGTGTAGAATCGACACTTCTACACTACAGGCAAACCCGCAAGTGCTCAGCTTCCCTCAGTAAATATAGAAGTGTATGAAAGCTGATTGTTCCTGTTCCATGATGGTTGTATAAACGCCGGATACAACCTCACATATGTCCATCCCTGCTAGTCTTATGTTTGATGCCAAATTCCAGTAATTTTGGCCTTGCTGATTCACCAATTACTGTGTCACTCTATAATAGGTGATCATTAACTGTACTTAATATCTCTCCCTTATCCATATCCAATTTCCCCAAAATTATTTTCACTGAAAAGCAGAAATTACATCAATCTCTTTACCTTCCATGACTTCTGTCTTGTTTTCACAGCTCTCAATGGCTGCACGAAGGCGCTTGAGGAACTTATCCCAGATGGCAATGACTGCATTGTCAGAGGATCCTACAATTGTAGCTTCATCTCCCCGTTCTTGCTGCTGTCTGCGCAGCAGAACACTAACCAGCACTGCAAGGCTACGGGGATAGACAGTCAGAGGCCATGGGTCAGCATTGGTAGGACTCACCCCCAGGGAAGCCAGGTAGAAATCCTGTACGAAAAACAAAGCAATTGAAATTGACCAACAAGACAAAATGCAGCCTTTTGAACACATGGCACAAGACAACAACACAAAATTTTAATTTTCATTGCTTGGAAAGAAAGGAAGAAGGTGAAAACTGTTATAATATATATGATTAAAAAAATATATTCAAATCAAATGAAAAGTCAATCCTAAAGTATAGCTCTGAAATATGGTGAACGACAAAAATGGCAATCAGAAAGACACAGACTTCCATAAATGGGTGCTTGCATGGAATATAAGCATTGAAATGGTATGGCATGATCAGTAATGTAGAACTGATGGAAAGAACCCGACAAACACCAGTGGAACAGGAGGTGAGAAGAAGATGTTGGCACTGGACAGGACACACATGAAGAAAACCAGCTGATAGCATCACATGGCAGCCTTTGTTTTGGAATCCATAAAGTAAGAAAAGTAAAAGAAAACCAAAAAGCATCAGGAGAAGAGAACTGGAGACAGGCTTGAAAGAGGTCAAGAAGACATGGAAAGACCTTGAATTTATGGTACAGGACTTGGCATTTTGTGGTTGTTGAGGACCTGTACCCCAGGAGAAGCTGAAAGGTATTATGATGATGAATAGCATAACAGAACACATTGGCAACATCAGAGAAATGGAAGCACTAAAATAAATATAAAACAGATCTAAGACAAAACCTTCAGCTTCCAAAGTAAAGAGACTCCTGATGAAGTTCTCCCATCATGTGTAAAGTAAATAAACAATAAAATTTGTGACTCTCAAAACAGCTTTAACATCAAAGTGAATTTTATTTATAATTTAAACAACCATCATTTATAACCTTCCAGCAAATAATAGCTACACCTCTGTGATAGTGGTTGTCTTGAGAAGTGCATTAAAACACAAATATTTTCATTTAATATCAGCAGGATTTGGCTCAGACCCCGTCACTAAAGCATCTGTGAGCAAATATAAGATGCAGCGTTAACATTTGTCTGCTGAGACCTAGGTAAATACAAGCACTCTAGTCCTTGAAAACATAGTAATCCACATTGATTCATTATCTCCCCCCGCCTCAGCTCCAAAGGAGCATAGGACCTTAACTAATTCATGCTAACTCCACCTATCCTGTGCCATCCACTCAAGGTCTTTTCATGTTTTCTTTATCCCTTTCATTTGTCTCCATTTCTCTTCTCTGGAGTGCTTAAATATACATATTCTTTCAAGAATCTAAGGCTAAAATTACTTCAAAGATTATTATAAATACCCAGTTAAATTGTTCAGGCAAAAACCTACCAGTGTCTATTCTAGCACACTCCTTGTCCAGTTCTTTGGTGAGTTGAGCTATCATGGCCACATGCTCCTGGGTGAAGCTAGACCTGTGACATCACGGACAAGATTTCAGCAAGCAGAAATAAATGAAGTGATAAGATGATGGGCAGCAAAAACAGCAGATAAAACTAATGTAGACACTACTACACTGAATGATTAATGTAGATACTGCAATGAATGATTACTGTTGATACTACACTGACTGACTAATGTAGGCACTACACTGACTGTCAAATGTAGATACTACACTGACTGTCTAATGTAGACACTACATTGAATGACTAATGCAGGTACTAAACTGAGTTATTAATGTAGACACTACACTGAATGATTAATGTAGACACTACACTGAATGATTAATGTAGACACTACATTGACTGACTAATGTAGGCACTACAGTGAATGACTAATGTAGGCATTATACTAAATGATTAATGTAGACATTATTCTAAATGATTAATGTAGATACTACACAGAATGACTGATGTAGACATTTATTTTTCCTCACAAGTGGCAGTATGGACATGGTTAAAGCAACAGACAGTGGTATCAGGGTAGAAATAAAGGGGGCTGGAGGGGATTTCACTGCATCAAGAGAAATGTGAAAATCAATAGAAGTCAAACATAAACATAAGAATCTTCAGCTCAAACGTCGAGTTGGTCCTACTGCATGGCTCTGATGCATGGACAGCCACTGGGACAACGGTCAACAAGTTGCACTTTCATGGGTGGGAGTTTGCATGGAATAGAGACTGAAGTGGTGTGACAAAGTCAATGATGTGCAGCTGATGATAGGAGACAGACAGGTGCCAGTGAAATGTGAGATGGTAGGAGGATGCTGGCAGTGAATAGGCAACACAATGAGGAAACCTGTTTATAGCACTGCGGAGCAGTCCTTGTTCTGGAACCCCCAGAGTAAGAGATGTACAGGGAAACTGAAAAACACATGGAGAAAAGAACTGGAGAAAAATGAAAAGGATAAAGAAGACACGTAAGACCTTGAGTAGATGACACAGGACAGGATGGACGGCATGAAGGCCTAAGCTTCTTGGGAAGCTGGAAGTTAAGAATGAACGAACAACAGAAAGAAATGATGTATGGTAATAACTAATAAGAACAATCTGAGCTTCTAGCTGGTCTAACAGTCACAGACTCAAATGAAAGTAAAGGATAAGGTGATTTAAGTCACACAGATTTGAAGGTATGTGAATGATACGTTAATTTAACAGTCACACAGATTCAAAGGTTCGTGAAGTATACACTGATTTAACAGTCACAGATGTCAAAGGTATTTGAGGATAATTTGGTTTACCAGTCATAGATTCAAAAGTGTGCTCAGGATGAGTTGGTTTAAAAGGCACAGAATGAAAGGTATGTGAGGAATGAGTTGGTTTAAAAAATCAGATTTTTAAAAAAAACATAGCATGGACAACACTCACTTTGTAACAGTCCTTATGGTGTTATTGCGAGATGTTAGGAGATGGACATTGAAGAAGTTCATTACATTACTGACCAGCGTGGTGAACTGCGAATCAAGAAAAACACAAATGTACAAAATGCAGACACATAATCTGTTATGCTCCCAGAGCTTTTAAACTAATCCGCTAATGTCACTTCAGGATTCCACATGCATCTGCTCACTGTGGTTTGTACTAGTTTATTTATAAAGAGAAGAAACTCAAAATATTATAAACACTTAGAATGTATCTAGGCTCGCATCCTTCCACTTCCTGCTAGTCTTCACAATGAATCTGATTTCTAAAATCAGATAACAACAATCAACAACAAAAAAAAGCACCCACTACAAAAGAATAAACTGTGCATTCTTTCCATAAAAGTAATCCTTTTTACAATTGTGATGCTGAAAAGGTGCATTCCAGACATTTTGTGAAACAAATCTTTTTCTATTACATTTCTTTTTTCAGCCCCTTCAGAGCATCTTGTTTTGTTTCCACAGACTTTCTAAGAGCCCTGAAGGCAGTTGGCGGACATTTGTTCCCCTTCCCATCTTCAGAACTGTCATCTGCCAGTCTGATCAACTACTTCTTCTTCTTCTTCCGTCCTTAGCCACCGACCGTCAAAGCAGTCAGTGGCTATTACGCCTAGTGGCGTCTTAGGGCAACAGCAGATAGGTTTTCTTTGCCATTGTTTCCCATCACGCCTAGTGGCGTCTTTAGGGCAACAGCAAATCAACCCATTTGCTGTTGTTTCCGTAATCGAAGTGACTGGCAAACGGGTGATCAGCCCGTTGTTTGATCAACTACTAGATGTCATCAAATAACCACACAGCAACAGCACATTAAAAACTGGCACAGGCTTCCTGCAAGATGGCCTGCCCCAGTGATAACTCTATCCTCCTTCAGGAGAATAAAAGAATCAATTTTTTGTTGATGGTGACAAGAGACAGCTGCTTCTGGTTGTTTATGATAGCTTCTCTACTGACGAAAAATCTTTTAACATCTGTCTGACCATGAGCAAGGGTCAATAACTCACAACAATTGAAGTTTCATAGCTAGCCATAAAGTGACACGTTCTTTACTGTTAGCCAATAAGGTACAAAATAAGGTATCTACTGGATCCTTCTGTCACGGAAACTCCACAAATTTTAAAGTCTTTTCTTACAGGCTTTCCAAAACAACTTAATAATCAGAGCACACTGATACATCATTCAGCTGTCCACAACTCAACTCTGAATCGTAGTAATAAATCATATAATTTCATGCCAGCCTAATCTTGTTTCAAACTCAGTATTACACAATTAAAATACAGTAATTTAGAACTTCAGATCTCAACATCTCACTTTTGATATTAATAATGATTTATTTCAGAGCTCAATATGCAGAAATTTCATGATTGTTTGGGGGTCTTTTGTTCTACGAAACTGTAAAACAATTTTGACCTGCCTGAACCCTTATAACCAATCACAGAAGCCAGATGTAGTGTAGTTATTTGTTACAGCTTTCTACCATATTCATTTGTATCTGCCCTATGAAAAGCCAGATTACAATACTACACTGGTTGTGTAAAGACTGTAATTTAGTAAACTATTCTTGAAGTTATTTAGTTACATTTTACCAACACTAAAAGGTGGAGTTGATTACAGTCCCTCAAGATATTGTTTACTTTATAAAGAATGAGTTAAACCTAAGGTTTGTATTCAATGTGTCCCTTACCCCTTCTGGTTCCCGTTTGTCAGGAACAAAATTAGGTCCTCCCTCTCCAACACTGGCCTCTCTCTGCCTCTTACTCTCGCCTGCAATTCCATCCACACGAGGAGGTGGTGGTGGAGGTGGAGTTGCGTTGACAGAGTCAGAAGGGGACAAGGCTTCCTCCAGCCAATGTCCAAGAATGGGCTCAGAGTCATCATCTATATGAAAAGAAGAAACTCTGAAGTGAAATTTAAAAAGTACAACAGGTATACTAAATAATTTTTAAACTTAAGTATTTCAATAAACTTATAAACAATTTTGACTTCTAAACTGCCTTGAAACTTCCACATTCAGAAGCTCATGCAAAACGTGAACATTGTTAGCAAATTTAGAATAATACAGGCATTATAAATGAGATGCTACAGCATCTTGAGCTTCTAAACTAATCAGCTAATGTCACTTCAGGATTCCACATTCATGTCTGTTCACTGTAGTTTGTACTATATGTCCTCAAAATACTAAAGAGGGGACTCCGACATGGCTTGGCCACATAGCAAAATCACATGGGTTACCACAGATTTTCCTTCAAGGCACAGTACCATTAAGAGAAGGATTGGTAATCTTAAAGAATAGACACATCTGCCTGTCATAGAATATACTAATAACCAATAGATAAACATGGCGACTACTAGTCAAGAGCTCACCGCCTGTGGTGCCCTTATGTGCTATGGGACAAGTCAAGTCAATCTTGGGGCAAAGTCTTTTACAGACAGGGGGTATGATGTGCTGGTGTTGTGGGTAGTGGGTTTCCCCCCTTGCTTCACCCTAGGCCTAGTGAATTCTTGTTCATGAAAGGAGCGACCATTGCGGTGTTAGTCTCTTGGCCTAGCAAAACCTCTCATACCCCAAGATCGTTGTGCGTGGTGAAGAGCCACACCCTCCTCGAGGTAGTCCTGGTAACTGAGGGTGCGAATCCTCAGGCTAAACACAACGGATCTAGAGGAGCAAACCTCGATAATAAAACCGGTGCACTACACCGTACACGCCCTCTGTGGGTGGGAAGGAGCCAGATGGATACTGAACAAGTCTTGAGAGTGGGAACGAGTGTGGACTGCTCCCTGAAGATCGGAACCCATCGTACAGGCAAAGAGACTCAGGACGTGACGATCCTATTGCCTTCAACTCTTGGTCACATGCCTAGAGCCTCGGAGAACTCGGCGTAACCAGCAGGCAATTTGGTGGCGGGGAAAGAGCACAGTGAGCCCTACCTTGGCTACGTATCACAAGGAGACGCAGAAACACCCCCTTTATCTCCCCCAGAGCTGGCACAGTACACTTCTGGCTTCTGCCCGGGGCGTTAGGAAATCCACAGGCACCCCAGCATCACAATGCCATGAAGATGACAAAGTTGGAATTTACAAACTCAAACCTGGCAGAGCAAGTCCTCCATCAGATGCGGCCGATGCTGGGCCCACTGGCGCGTGGACACGTCCCGATCCCCATCGAGACTTGCCCGGGGAGCCCACCCCGGCTCAAAAAAGCAGAGAAGGTCACTCTCCAAACCTCTGATGTCTTGCGGGCAGTGTTAGGATGTGCAAGAACATGGACAGGAAGACTCCACAACTTCCCCACTGAAGACACGCCCACGGCGACAGTTGCCTCAATTGGCTGTGTGTGGTGTACCCGGAAACGGGGCCTCCCAGTACTGAGGCACAGTTAAGTCCCCGATGTCACTTATCGGTGCAGAGTTGAGAGAGATGGCTGAGCATCACAATCCCCCCTGTGTTGCAGCATGATGAGAACCCAGCATTGCACACTGAGCTTGGGGGGATCACTTGGGCACCAGACTTAATACTGGCTCTTGACTGGATGGCCGCATGCAGGAGATTTCTACAATGGAGGGTTGGCAGGTGGTGGGTATCTGGAAGTGGCTCTGTGCAGGACATGAGGATTCCTTGGGAGAGCCCAGAACCAGAGCACAGCATTGTGCAAGCTCTGCATAGTTGGAGAGCCCCCTGGATGACGGGGAATGCACAGTGTGCTACCCCACCTATCCCCAACTGCTAACTTAGAACCAGAAGTGGGGTCCTCTGTATGCGTGCCAGGCCAGGATAAAATGCCTGGGAAAGAGACTGGAGCTCAGAACTCCCTAACTCAAAGTTGCAGGATGGCAGAAAAGCCACGGGAAAGACAGGGCTATTAAGAAGATAACACAACCATATTTTCACCATACGAGCTCGGACGCCGCCTCGGTAAACAAGGTCCGCGCAGAGCAGTGACACCCCCAGGCTGCTTGCGAATAGTCTACTACTGGGAACATAAACAGATTAGGGATGAGCCCACTCTCCCGTTGAACAGGTGCTAAAGTCGTAGATACTGGGCCAGAAGGCGCACCGGAAACCACAGTATCACGCAACTCGCTTTTTTTTTTCTATGGAGAGTACACCGTCAAATAAATCTCGTACTGGTGCTCGCCCTGTGGAGCTCCCAGGCAGGTGCAGTGCCGGGCTCTGAGCCTCGACAGAGCCCACCCTCAGCTACTGGAGGACCCTCTAGACCGTCTTGTGGAGTCAGCAGACGGCGGAGGAGAACTACTGACCAAAACAAAACAGAAAAAGAGAAACCCAGAGTGCCACTTGTCATGATGCACTGGAATGCAGAGGGAGTGAACAGCAAGCAGGCTGGATACAGCAAAAAGACAGAGCTGGAAAACATCTTGTATGAGACGCAAGTCAGTGTTTTGCTGTATCCAAGAGACTCACTTGAAAGCAGATCAAACCTTTAAAATAAGGGGATATCAATGCTTCAGATCCGACAGAAAAGATAGACGAAAAGGAGGAGTACTTACTCTTGTAAGGAATAACATTCCTGCACACAAAAGGAAAACCTTCATGGATGGAGCAGAATATCAGCTGTTGCAGATAAAGGTAGACAAGATGGAAATAGAACTCCTGAACTATTACTGTCCGAACAACAAACCCCTGAGTCTCAGCTCTATACAGGTACCAGCCACCAACTTTATAGCAGTTGGAGACTTTAATAGCCACTCCCAGAGCTGGGGCTATAACCATCTGGATCACAGAGGTGAAAAGGTTGAAACTTGGCAAGATGATCACTCCATAATCCTAGTCAATAATGCCACAGATACTCCTACCTTCTACTCCAGAGGATGGCACACAACTTCAACACCAGATCTTGCCTTCTCCACACCAGATATAGCTGGATCTATTAGTAGAGAAGTAGGAGACCAACTAGGGGGAAGCGACCATCGCCCAATCTTTCTTACTGTCCAGAGTGCAACTCTCAGTACAGGCCCAGCCATTACAAGATGGAACTACAAAAAAGCCAACTGGGGTTTATTTAGGCATCAGGTGAACACGCTGCTGTCTACCCTCAAGGTACAGAACAGAGACATTAATGAAGTGGTAAAAGACTTCAACAGATGCATACTACAAGCTGCAAAAGAAACCATTCCCAAAGGATGCCGGCGTAACTACATACCATACTGGTCCAGCACACTCCAAGAACGTCAGGAAGCTATGTACAGGGCTAGAAAGGACGCAGAGTCTCAGCCTTCACTTGAAACTCACAACAAATGGAAAAAGGCTGTAGCAGAGTTTCAGAGAACAAAGCTAGAAGAAAAACGGAAAAGCTGGAGAACTAAAACGGCATCGCTGAACCTTGAGAAAGACGGCAGGAAACTTTGGAGATTAGTCAAGTCTCTAAATGAAGAGCGTTCCTCACCTAGGCAGACTATCACATTGGATGAAGGTGGCAAACTTTTCAGAGGAAAACAAGCTGCAGACTTGTTTGCTAGAAGATACAGTTCAGAAAGCAACTTACCCATTAACATAGATCATCAGAGAGAGATAAGAAAAGAAATACTGGCAACCATGGGACAGACAGATACTCCTGCCCCAATGAGGGAACCCATCACACTAGGAGAACTACAGAAGGCTATTTCCAAGCTTAAGTTTCAAAAGTCACCCGGCCCAGACAAAATCAGCAACGAAATGCTAGTAAATCTGAGCTCAGCAGCAAAGACAAAACTGCTTGAGATATTCAACCACAGCTGGTTGAAAGGAACGGTACCCCAAGTATGGAGAGAAGCCATCACAATACCCATACTAAAGAAATGGAAATGTAAGACCGAGGCTGCAAGTTACCGGCCAATCAGTCTCACAAGCTGTGTTGGGAAGACTATGGAGCGAATAGTCAACCACAGATTGAAATGGTATTTAGAGTCTGAGCAGATCCTGGTGCCGGAACAAGCTGGATTTAGAGAATGCTACAGTATAGAAGACCAAGTTACTTACTTGTCTCAAGCAATAGAAGATGCCTTCCAGGAGAAGAAAAAGGTCCTAACGATCTGGGTCGACTTCAAGCAGGCCTTTGACAAGGTGTGGAAAGATGGCCTCATTGCAAAACTTAGGAGAAGTGGAATCCAAGGCAACATGATGAAATGGATCCAGTCATACTTGCATAACAGGAGAACTAGAGTCACTCTTGACGGTCTGCAGAGCAGAAAAGTGTTGCTCCATCAGGGGGTACCTCAAGGAGGAGTAATTTTCCCAACACTCTTCATTGTTTACATCAATGACCTGGTGAAAGATCTCCCTGCAGGAGTGAAAGCTGCCTTATATGCAGATGACCTAGTACTCTGGTGCGCTGATGAAAATGTCACCACAGCAAATTATAGAATGCAGCGGGCAGCAGACATGCTAGTGTCATGGGCAGAGAAATGGCTTATCACAATAAACACAGACAAAACCTCCACAACACTGTTCTCCCTCGCCCCCAAGGACAAATCAGCTAACATACACCTAGGGACAACCGTGATCAAGGAAGAAAGCTACCCCACCTATCTTGGGGTGACATTTGACCAAAGGCTTACATGGAATAAGCATATTGAAAATGCAGAAGGAAAGGCCCGAAGACGACTAGGCATACTCAGAAAATTAGCAGGTACCAACTGGGGAGCAAATGAACGAAATCTAAAGAAGATTTATAATGGAGTAATAAGACCACACTTAGAGTTTAGCTCAGCAGCATGGTCATCAGCTGCTAACTCACATCTGCAGTCTTTGGACAAGGTGCAAAATCAAGCTCTCAGGCTCATTACAGGAGCCATGAAAACTACACCAATAATAGAGATGCAGAAGGTTGCTGGATTACAGACATTGTCCCATAGAAGAGACACTAAAACCATGATCCAGATGGAAAAGTACAACAGTATGCCAATGCACCCAATGAAGGCAAGACTAGATGATCTGGCATTGGGACGTCTAAAGCGTAGCAGCTTTGTGCATCAGGGGAAAAGACTTATAAGACAGCATCAAGAAGACCTATCCATGAAGACAACACCACTGAAGCCCACCCTATACCCTGTACCATGGGAACAGGCCAGCAGTGCCCTCCAAATTAATACATCAGTCAGTGGTCTCACAAGTGGATGTGAGTATAATGATCTGCAAAAACGAACTGCTACATTGAGTATGATCCAAGAAAGATATCCCGATCAATCATGGATACATGCCTATACAGATGGATCAGCAACTAATGCTGTTAGGAATGGAGGTGCCGGTATCTTTATCTCATATCCTGACAACCACTATGGGACTAGGCACATTCCCACTGGTAAATTCTGTTCCAACTATACAGCTGAGGTTCAAGCTCTAGAGCAAGCTGCAAATATGATTTATAACACCAACTCTGACTGCCACCAGGTAGTCATCCTCACAGATGCACTGTCTGTCCTGCAAGCTCTCAAGGGTGGTAAACTCCCGCATCTGAGAAATGAACTAAACAAGGTAGCTGCCAAAAAGAGAACCATACTTCAGTGGGTACCATCTCATTGTGGTGTACCCGGAAATGAAAAGGCAGATAAACTTGCAAAAAAGGGAGGAGAATGTGAACAAGAAGATAATGAAGTCACATACTTTGAGAAAAAGAGAGCTATCCAGACTATCAGAAGAGAACAGAACCAACCCAAAGACGACTATCACACTCTCGACCGGCAGGGACAGATAACTATTTTTCGACTCAGGACAGGGCATAACAAACTGAATAAACACATGCACAAGCTACGATTGTCTGCTTCACCACTGTGCACATGTGGATTAAACGAACAAACTGCTGAGCATGTTCTACAGGACTGTCCTCTGTATGACCAGTTAAGAAAGATATACTGGCCCAATGACTCAACACTAAACTCAAAGCTATATGGAGTTAAAGAGGAACTTCAAACAACAGTCGAATTCATCATGAGAACTCGTCTGACGGTGTAATCATCAAAGATGCGATCGCAAGAAGAAGAAGAAGAAGTCAATCTTTACAAATATAAATCATTAAAAAAATTGTCTCCCCAATTGGGAATCTACAATGCAATCTTTCCTGTGTCATCTTAACGATTGCTTCAAGTCATTGCATTAAGCTGTAGCACTGCATTCTTATCACAATAACGACCCAAATACTTTTGACACAACATTTTGTTATTTACCCATCTCTATGATGTCAGACTGGGCGAAAAGAAGGCTATCACGGCAAGCAGATGAGAGGAGAAAACATCGAAAGGAGCACCAAGAAAACAAGCAGCTGAGGGCTGTCACCTCAGGGGTGCATTTCCATAGTCAGTTATGACTGAAGGGGCTAATATTATTATGTCAGGTCCGTTTCTTTTCACATACTCTTGTAGCCTTAAATCTGCATTTGTTTAATATGAGTAACTCCAATGGCAAGACATATCTGTCTATGACTGTGATAAAAACCTTTTAAACAGACTTTATTGTTCAACGCACCTCGCATTTATTTAATCCATGTGTTCTAAACACTTAACTTAGTCTGGCCGTTTTAATTAAGACAGATTTATCACTTCAACTTTCAGATAAGAACACGAGTCAGAAATCCAAAGAGCAAAGAAGGCATGGGAAAAAAAGTGAGGCTGACTGTGGAGAGTACTAGCTGAAGACCTATACCATTACAGGGACCTGAAAGGTGACACAAAGAGTTGACAGAGTTCTTAACTAATGCATATTTTTGCTATGTTTCTGGCTCTATAAACAGCATTCTCAAAAATGAGATTTGGAGAACAGTGGCAACTAGGGAAAGAAGAATATAAAAAAAAAACTCACTGGGACAATGGAATCTGCTGAACGTAACAGTTTAAGCCTGATATTAATGACTGTGGTTGAAGTTATTTTGAAAAAAAAAAAATCTGTAAATGCAATAAATTTACACCAGAAATTTCTTTTTCCCCATCCAAACAAGTAATGCTTATAACGACGCAATGCTATCTTGCCATGGTTCAAAAATGAGTCAAGCCAACATAAATATTCATGTTCCAACAAACCAAACCTGACACCTGGGTTAATGTCAATTTCCTACTTCAAGGTTAAAATTTATCCTCACTGCAGAGGCTACACATGAGTTACTAATTTTAAAGACAACTTTAGTCACCACAAAGCAGACAACAATGTAAGATGATGCTGCAGATACAAACACAAAAACCATGATGACATGATTCAACCCAATGCACTCAATGGGTCAAAGAATGCACAGGGAAGCAAAAAAATTAAATCATCTAACCATCAAGGTAAATACACAACCGGATTTAAAAAAGCTGCAGGAAATTGGTACAAATGGGAAAGGTAACACAATGGAAGAGAAGCCATGATAAGGTAGACACAACAAGCAAGAAAAATGGATTAAAAGTTATCTGATTGTCACCTAACTCCTTCATGCACTAAACAGCAACAGTGCTTATAATAAGCACACAGGTTTCTACAAAAATGAACATAGGTCACTTAGTGATGAAACAAATAATATGATGAAGAATGTACTGACCTTCACTGCTCTCCTCAGAAGTGCTGAAGTCATCCTCATAGAAAGTGTTGGAGTCTGATGTACTGCTGCTGCTAATGGTCTCTTGAGAATCTGAGCCTTGTTTCATCCTCTTTAAATACACAGCCTAGTAAAACACAACCAAAAACATATCTTTTAATGGATAACACAACACACGTGAAAATGAAATAAGGCTAGCTCCAACCAACAGCATGTGGTATTCACAATTTAAAAATAGAATATATGTTAAAAGACCGCCTTAAAACAAAACAACTATTATTTTTCTTTTTCATTGTTTTTTTTATGAAATAAAATCAGCATGTATGAACGTCTTGAAGGAGACTAAATTAGAGTGTGAATATCCTGTAGGAAACAACATAGGAACTTCTGGAAAGTCTTAAAAGGTGACCACCTGTACCTGCAAAATGTCTTAAAGGATACCATAAAGTTGGAAGGAAAATACTTCATGGAGACCACACACACACAAAAAAACAATACTACTTTTTTATAATAATCATGGCTAAATTCCAAAATGATACTGTATAGTGAAAGGACTATACAAAGAAATTGTATTGCGAGAATAATATTTGAAATTGTCACTGACAAGACACAATGAATCCTTGACTAGGGCACCATAACAACTCACATTTTCATTTTGGTACTTTTCTTGGTCTGCATTTAACTCCAGTATACTTATACACAAGAAAATGTAAAATCCGCCAACAATGCAAATAAATTAAATATCACCAAGAACATTATGTCTGAACTCCAAATCTTGACTGACAGATGTCACTACTGCATCCTTTACATCAGATAGCCAAGTAACAGAAAACAAATATCTTTGGTGGCCCTGAAATTGGAGATCTTTCCAGTTGGGAAGGCCTTACGAATAATCTTCCCATTTGTGAATCTTATAAAAATGCCTCCTCCACCATTTTTTACTGCCCCACTCCGCGAATCTATCTGTGTATACGTGTGTCCACTCTTTCAGGTTATACTTTTCTTCAATCATCTCTTGAGCCAAGGTTTTTAGTTGTGGAGGGGTCTGGTGGCCCTTTCCTCTTACCCCAGAGACTTCTGTGAATATAGATATATTTTCATGGCAGTAGTTTGGCTCCTCATAATCAATTAGCATTTCCATTTTGGTAGGTTGATTTGGGAGGTCTTCAAGACATTGATGTAGATATTTTGAGATGTTTCAGAAGCTGGTTCTCTTCAGCCTGTTTTTTGTAAGGTGGTACAAAATACAGGGTGGCCACAATGCTCAGTTACCCCTATTTGAAATTGGCAAAAAAATCAATTGGCACTCTTGTAACTTTATAGCAATACAAATGAATAATACAAACCTACAGATTTTAATAACCCAATGAATCAGTATTTTCTCCACCCTTTTCATAACAGAGGAGAATTAAAAGTCGCATTACCCTTGTATATATTTTACATAAGGGAATTGGGACTTTGTGGCTACCCTGTAGAAAAGATTTTTTTAAATCCCCAAATGCTTCTGTAAGTTGTAGAAATTGGTGACAAACAGTAACTGCAAGCCTATGTCACAGGGAATGAATTTGGATGGATGGTGAATCAAGAACCAAATGATGCTGTACATTTTTCCAGTTTGCCTCACCAAAGTTTTGACAGTAGTAACTTCTAAATCATAGGAAAATGTGTTCTACCTATGGCCGCAACAAACAGGAATGTGTAATTATTACTCTTGTTTCATGTGTTGAAAACTAGCAAGTCAAATAAAGAAACCTAAACTCCGAGTTTAGGTCCACACTATAAATATGCAAATGACAAATATCCTTGCCATGTCGTTCCCCCCCCCCAGCATCAATTAGGGTCTTACCTTTTTAAATGTCGTTGACATCAGCTGTATCATAAGGTCAGGCATGTTGACTATTTTAAGCAAAGCCTTGACTCTAGCCCATGCAGTTGGACTGTCCAGGATGTTTATTCCCAGAGAAGTTTCTACACCAATAGGAAGATTCTGAAAATAAACCTCCAAACATTAACTCTTTCTACTCCATAAACCATATGATGATATAGTACATTACTCTCCAAAGGACTGCCTGGTAAACACATTTGGTTATTGTCTGATTTTCTAAAGCCTGTACTTTATGATATAAAACTAACAAGTGTTGCATACTATAAATACAACATATCAAAATATTCTGCAGCCAATGTACAACAATTTTATATGTATTATATGCCTCATAAATATATATCTACTGCGCATTTTAATATGCCACCAAAGAGGGAAAAAAATGGCACCCTTTTCAGATAAAATTTAAAAACCTGCATTAGACAGACAGAAAGAGGGTGAAGGCAAAAAAAGAAAAATTTGATATCTTTATTCTAGAAAGAGGATGAAGTTATGTACTAAAGACATAAGCAAAGGTTTAGTTACATCAGAAATGTCATGCTAGCCTAAATGAAGTGTCAAAAGCATAATGTTTAACAGAAAGCATGAAGCATGCATCTCAGATTTAGGAAGACAACAAGGAGTGAGACAATGAAGTGCACAGAAGAGAGCTGGAAGACAAATGTCGCTAGCATGTAACATTAAAAAAGAACATAACTATCTGGTATTTGGATAACATTAACAAAAGCATTAATGGTATTCAAAACTTCTAAATCATTCTACATCAACAATTTGATCAAAACTGGACACTGTTGATAATTTACACCAACAGACTGATAAAAACATTCAATATTTTCAATAACCTACATCGACAGATTCATCAACACCCTCAATGCTCAAGTCATCCAGGAGTGGAGTCAGCAGCTGAATGGCATTTGTAGCAAGGGCCACGGCAGTGACACTCAAGAATGGATGGCTGCAAGGGAAAAGAAAAAACATTATCTCCAATCTCTAGAACTAAATTAATAATGCAGTGAACTATTCCCCGTGGGAAAAACACACAAAAAAGAGGTAAATGATGATCTAAAGAACAAGTGTTTCAGTTCCTCAGCTTCAAAATATTAATTGATTTTTAATGTTCAGACTACAGCACCTTCTTACATGTCGAGCAAAATAAACATTCTGATGACCCAAGTCAAACTTATTTTAAGATCAGCAAGATCATATAATAAACATATTCATAACAGACAGGAGAACTAGCTGCCAATCACTGTGATTTAGAAAGATTAATACATTTTAGACTTCTATATGGTCTCAAACACAGCAGTTATTTCTATAATAAAACACAACTGGAAGTCTATATGTGGCATTAATATATGTTATACGATGAGGCTGCCAGCTCCAAGGAGAATCTCATGTAAGCCGCCTCTTGCAACATGCTCAGTTGGAAGTAATCCTAATCTTTCGTCGTCTCCTCTGTCTCCCAGGAATTACACAGTTCTTATGCATGATTTATATTTCCTGTAAAACTTTTCACATTCCCCTGTTACATATTTCCTGATGTATCCAAGTTTTCTGTATCATTTTCTTTGAAATTTAACTACAATATTTTAAGACAACAGAAAACATACTTTTTTCCCCCCCACAACCATGACATATACTTTTATAACACGGAATGAAACAAGGCATGAAAGAATTAAGTGACCAACCCTTTTGCTGACACTGTCTTAACTGACACACTGGGAGGATCTTTCTTCTGTGTTGCATCAGGTGCCTTGGGCTTGACATCTTTTCTCTCCAGGATAACAGCTGGTGTAAGGACAAGGATCAGCTGCAAGCCTCTCAAAGTCTCCCATGCCGCTAGCAGATTCAAGTTCTGTGCAACCTGGAAGTATTCAATAGCAATGTATTCTAGGTACAGGCAGACATGTGCACTATGAATCTAAATCTGTAGATTCACTATATCTTAAATGTGCTTTTTGCTAGTAATCATTTCAAACATATGTATGTATCTTATCAGTAATTAACTTTTTCACCCTCGTTTTCACATAACGAATAATCTCAAATGTAATTTTCTTTCCGAATGTGTTGTTGAACCTAGTTTCATCTGGGCTCAAACACATAAATATTTAAAGTATGCTTACTAACCTATATTTAAAGTATGCTTACTAACCTGATCAATCAGTTTGAAATAAATATGTATCAATAATAATCTAGTACCCTTTTAGATTCAATATACTACATTGTATAGTTGAAGAACTTACACTGCCCCCAGCTCTTGTGGATGTCTTCATAGCATTGGAGACCCAACTGAAGATTTCAAGCTGTGGATTTGACAAGATATTTTTGTTAGAGGAAAACAAAAATTTTTTTTTACTAATAATACAAGCAATTTTTTTAGCTGCTGCAGTTATGAAGTGACTTAGTAAGTGGTCTCTATGAACATGGGAAGTCATCAAATAATTCAACATCATTTGGATATTTAACGTAAATTAGCACTTTTCAGTGTTTCTTTTTGTCCAAGTGTACTGTGTGTCTAACAGGTACAGATAATCAGCATCAATGTTTTTGTTCTTTCAAGTTTTCTTGTTCTGATTTTACATTTTAATAATAATATCCCCATGTTTTACCAGGGAATGAGAAGACAGCAAAGAACAGCAGCGCTGTATCCTACCAGACATGTCACAAGAGGTGACTAAGAAGGGTTTGGTATGAGGTGTCAGTGTTACAACTCTTTTTGCATATTACAAAGTGTCCATTACTTTGGAACTTTGTGGTGCTCAAAAGGATGTTGCTACGCATGTCATTATACGTGGATTTTTATGACATAACGTTGTCTTGTAGGGCAAAGGGGGAGACTTCGATGTGTGTCTGACCGGGGTGGCCGCTTTTTGGATTGTGTTCATTTAAATGTTAGGCGGTTGTAGATTCCAAAGTGTTAAGCCTTTTTATGGCATGTACACTGGCTAGTGTAGAAGTCAATTCCAAATGTACTATTGAATTAATTTACATGTCTCAGTGGAGGCCGTAAGGAAAATGATGTATTAATAATTATTATAACTATTTGTGTGGACAGAGAAATACTTATGGACAAGCTTAGGCTTACTGAATCAGTGTGTGAAGCCTTATGGATTTAACAGTCAGTATATAATAGCTGGTACAGCCGATAGAATAGTATGGCGCTCTCTCTTACAAACCTCTACACCTCACGGTAGAAGAAGAATGACTAAGTATAATAGCTGGAATCTACAAATGTACCAGTGGAAATAGTCCAATAAATTGTGTTGTATTTGTGGACTTGAAGTTCTCTGGACTTATTTACAAAGTTGCACTTGGCTGTGTTCATATTGAATTATAAATATATTCAACCCCTGGCACAATGGTTGGCGGCAATAATATAGCCGTGACAATCAGCTACCCTATAGTATTTTTTTTTTTTTTTTTTAACACAATGATTAGAATTTTAGCTATTGAACTTTTAAACACAATCTTAATTCTCAATTTTTTTAAATGATAAATCTCTCCTTAAAAAAAAAATGAGGTGCATTGACAATTTTAGCAACTTGTTCAGTGTGCCGCAAGTTGAAAATCGCTGCTATAATGTAACAGCTTAAAGCCACAAACAATTCAATAAGGAATACGAATAAGTCATCCAGATGTCACAGGACAAGCCAGCTTAGCATGAAATGACTGAAGGCCTATGCTCAGTAGGATGGGTAATGACGATGAAATATAACATTCTAATGACATAAAGACCTCAAACGATTTATGATTTAAAGATAACATTCTAATAACCTTCCAAGATTTTTGTTTAACAAAAAAACATAATTACAATGCCTAGAGCTCTACACAACTTGTTTTTATAAATAGCCTTCTGATCACTTGCAGCCAGAAAATACTTATGTTCTAAAGGTAATATATGAGAACCCAACAACCCTACATGTGTGCTTAAAAGCTAGAATCCTGGCTTGCCTACAGCGCTACTCACTGTCTTCTGCACAATGCTGTGCCCCTGACTGTCCATTTCCTCATCTTTGGCTCCTGCAGTTTGTGAAGGTCCAGATGGCTTAACCGCATTCACCACTGTGTCAGCTGTTGCCACAGATATGGCTGCAAAAAGACAGCCCAGAGTGACCTCCACGATGGTTCGCAACCTTGTTGGAGTTAGAGGCTCAATGATTGGAAGAGAAAACGCCCTCCAAACATCTGATATTTCAGTCAGCAGAAACTGATAGCTGAAATAGAAAAGTTATTTAGTAAATTAACAATACTGCAACAAATCCACGTATTATTAAGTAGTCTGTTATTGTGCACATACATTATTGTTCAATATGTTACAAGTTGCAGCTAAACAGTATGGAAGAGGATGTGTAATTGTACAGGGTACACAAAATATGACAGAGTGGTTATCCCCATTTAAGAATCACAAACAAATTTTGACTCCACTGCTGTCCAGAACTGACCATGTGCATAAACTACATATGGATAAACACGATAAACATTCAACAAAAGCATTACAAAGGTCATGACACCTCCAACAGTGAAATGATAGCTCACCCATTTCTCATTGTGAGAGCTTGTGAAAGTGTGCCAGGCAGGATGAAGGAAGTGCCGGCAAGGGCTTCTCTGTATCTCTGTATGTACTTGCCAAGGAAAGTGAGCTGAGTACATGAACCAAGTAGGATATCGGCTCCATTCATGCTCAGCAAAGCTTCCGTGTTTTTCTGGGTGAAGAGTGTGGTCGAGTCCTCAAGAGGATCTGTAACTTGAGCTTAAATTGAAGAAAAAAAAGTAAATAAATAAAAATAAAGCAGAATTATTTATATCTCTGACATTTCATGTCATCGTCATCACCTTCCTAAGGAGATTAGGCCTTCAACAAACTCATGCCAAATCCTCCTGACCTGAACCATCAGTTCCAAGTCTTTCATAGTCTTCCATATCCCTTTCATTTCTGTCTCCGGCTCTCTTCTCCATGTGTTTTTCAGTCTGCATCTACCTCTCTTACCCTGGGAATTCCAGAACAAGGTTATACTTTCAACGGGTTTCCTCAATCTGTATCCTATCTAATGTAAGCATCATCTCTTATTTCAGGTCTAGTCACGACTAAACATATATTTTCAAGTCAATATTCACTTATGTGACCCATAGCATTTGATAGCAGAGATACCAAAATTTGGTGTAATAAATAATAAGGAATCACCATTTTCAACCACATCTACGTTTTTTTGTAATATCCTAGAATGTAAAATAATTGTAGAAGGAAAAGCATTAAAGCTAGTGAAACAACTCAGCTATCACGGATCTATCATAACATCAGACAGCAGATGTCAAAATGAATCAAGGAAAGGCATGCAAAGGGAAAATCAGCTTTCCACAGCAGGAAAAGTATTCTGATCAAGGAAACTATAACTGGCAGTAAGGTAGACAGTATTAATATGCTATATACATTTTATATAAATTAAAGAATTTTATTTATTTATTCATTTATTTGTACATTCTTTGTCAGACTTGAACAACTTTTTAAAAAAAATGACGAAAAGGACATTAGAGGAAGCTGAGGTGTGGTTCCAAAGAAGGATGCAACAGATACCTTGAACAGCCTCAAAATGAAAAGAGAGAGTCTTCAAATAAACAGATGAAAGATATTAATTAATAAACACAAGACACAGACAGTCAAGTTCTTTGGACATGCCATAAGAAGAGAATAGGCAGAGAATTTTATAACAACTTGTAAATTAAATTCGAAGACAAACAGAAAAAGACAGAGAGAGAAAAACCTCAAAAACCTGATAACATGACATGGAAAGACATTAAAGACAAAGCTGTTTCAAGGCACACAGACTACAGGAAATGGGGGGAGAAATGATCGCTAACAACAGTTACCGCGGCACTCAATAAATGAATATTTCTTGTGGTTTTCAAGCAGAATTTTTTTCTTATATAATTTCGGACACAGTGATGCAATGTCACAAACGACCATGTAAAGATCATGCTTGTATAAACTATTTTCGACATAATGAAAAATCATCCTCATGTTCTCTTCTCTGAAGGTTACTCATATAATTAGGATGGCTACTCTCTTGTCATCAGATCAGTTTAGTTTTTCTGTCTACCTTAAGTTCCATAAAGCGGACCAGACCTAGCATGTTTCAGATCTAGGTCTTATAGTCAAGCAGTTCTGCACAACGAAAGATATCCCTCATAAAAACAATTAAAATTTAACCATAATTCCTTCAACTTGAAATGCCTGCTGCTTATAATTTGAGAAGGCAATTAAGAAACTGAGAAAGCAGCTGATTTTAATTTGTTACTACACTTACATATGACAGACACTGGGGTCTTTGCATCTCTTTCTGGCACATCACCTGCAGTTTCTATTTTAGAGGCTGAAGTAACTGTTGGTGCTGCGTCAGCAAAAACTGAGGTCATTTGGTCAAAGAGGTTTGTCTGGGTGTCCAGTCTGGAAACTTTCTTCTCCTTGGACTTCTCTTTTTCCTGGCCATGAGAATCTAGATTAGAGAACAGATAAATAAGAACAGTCATTACTCAGTGTTATGATTTGGGAACTATTATGATCACTCACCATACCTCAAATGCAGTCAATCAAAAAGAATACAGATTAGCACCAGCACAATAGCAATTCAACATCTTCTTGTATGCAGTGCAAAAAAAAAAAAAAAAAACATAGATTTTATTCTGGTTAGCAAAACATACAAATGTTATGATTCATTAAAAAAATAAATAATTAATACTTTCATTAGAAATGGAAGCTTAAATAATATACAAACTAGACAGTGAAGAATATAAAACAAGGAAGTTAAATATTCTTGAAGTTTAAAAACAAAATGACCCCAAGATGCAGCAATAGTGAATGCAGTCAGCGACTCATAGCTTGACTGCCTGCGTCAGGACCAGCGAACCAGAGCTGGTCAAGACCGTGCTCCACCTCCACGTGGTGGTCCTGGAAACAGTCTGCAGCAGTGCAGGCTGGCTGAGCGAGCATGGATCGAAATGGGATGGCAAACCCGGTCCTTAAAAAATGCCGTGCAGAAGTCGGATGTGTCGACCGAAAGGTGCAGATATCACAGCTTAGGCGCAAACAGACACAACGCAACCACCGTTCTTTTCAGGACGAACGAAGAAGAAGAAGAAGAAAAACAAAATATTATATATTGGAACAAAATTACAGAACTGCAAAATGAAAATAAAATTTGAAACATCTCTCTCTACAAAGAAGGCATCCCAAAGTAGCTACTGAGAAGGAAATAATGGAACCAGTGTCTTTATCAACAACAACCAAAAACAGTTATAGGTCTTGACAGGAAGTTGAGATAGATGTTGTTTTGATTCCCAGGGATTTGAGTTTTCACTCTTTTTTCCCCTATTCTTTATTTGGGTTGTGCTTCCAGGGCTTTCTTGCAAACCCAGAGGGCTACACCAACTCAGCAAGTTCGACACTGGTAAAATATATCAGGCCTGTTCACTGGCGGCAGGGCGGAAGGGGGGTTTGGAATTGTGTAATGCCACGAGTTAGAGGGCCCCCTAACCAAAAGGGATATTTGCGAATGGTCACTCCCTCACTTCCCGAGCTGGGAGGGTCCGTCACCGAGTGCATCATGGGGAGCCTTGTGATGCAGTGTTCACTGTTAAGTGTGCATTGCAATGGATAGTGCACATCCTCAAGAAACAGCCAATTGGTATGTCTAGATGCGCTCTTGACTGCAACCGACAGGGGGAGAGCACAAGAGGGATGACAAGGAGAATCTGGATAAGAACAATGGAAGAGGAAGCCAAGAAAGCTGAGATCTCATGGACCAAGTTGAAAAAGGCAACCCCGAACAACAAAAATATCATGTTGAGCCACAACTGCTTGTTCCAAATGCAGCAAAAAGGATTGAATAAGAAGTTTCCCCATCAGGCCTGTAGTAAAATAAAACTCTGTAGTTGTGGCTTCATGCTCCACAAGCAGCAAAGACGTAGGAAAAAAAATAAAAGCTAAGAAGTTGACGTACATGATAACTCTTGTGACTATCACCACAGACCAGGCCATCAAAACACAGCTGGAAAATAATGGCCATCACTGTCTTGTCCTACGGTAATTGTAACATGCAGCACAAATGGAAGGCTACGCTTAAATAAATAAAATCATAATGATAATAATTATAAAACATGTCTGTACCTTTGTCTGGGTCATGTACTCCACCTGGTAGTTCTACAGGCTTGAACAAACAAGTGAAGGTCACCACATCAGATCTGGATAAACACTGACCACCACGACACAGGCCGTTGATCAAAATCATCATGTACTTCTGCAAAAGATGGCAACAGTAATCATTAAATCCTACAAAAGTAAGCATTCAATCACACAGAACAAATAAAATGGATCATATAGTACCTAGAAATAACAGAAATAATGTTAGAGCTCTAAATTTCATAAAGTCTGTTTGGATAGTTGTTATTTAGTGAATACATGTCTTTAATGATAGCCGAATGTTCTATCTGTATATGTCTGTGATAATCGCTGAATGTTCTATCTGTATAGGTTTGTGATAATGGCTGAATGTTCTATCTGTATAGGTCTGTGATAATGGCTGAATGTTCTATCTGTATAGGTCTGTGATAATGGCTGAATGTTCTATCTGTATAGGTCTGTGATAATGGCTGAATGTTCTAATCTGTATAGGTCTGTGATAATGGCTGAATGTTCTATCTGTAAATGTCTGTAATGATAGCTTAATTCTATCTGTATTCGTCTGTAATAACAGCTAATTTTCTGTCTCTATATATCTGAAATGAGGGCTAAATTCATCTGTATTATGTATGTGTTGCAGGCTGAAACGTCTATCTATGTCAGCACACAAAAAACATTGAATTTTATTCGTCTGTATGCCTGTTAAAGATTTAATTTTCTGTCTGTACTTGTCTGTCATGACAGTTGAATTTTTTTCAATCAACACAAATCTATAATGTTAGTTAACTTTCAATAAATGCAAGTCTGTAATTAAAATATAATGTGAAATATAGCAGAAATTCTACTTACAACAGAATGCCTGCGAAAAAAAAAATATGTACAAATATTTATGAGGTCTGAAAGTCTAAGATAAGAAGCAAAATTATCTTTACAGCATTTTCACTTCTTGCAAACAAATACTTTCTAACAAGACCTACGATTATCACCATACCGGAGTAATAGCACAGGCTCTGTTTGGGGTTTCCAGCCGGCTCAAGAGGAATGACAAAAGCACTTTGCATGCAGCACTGACCTGGGGCAAGTTTGCCTTGGATACTGTCAATATAAAAATCAAAAGTAAAATCTGCCATTGCTGAAATACAACAGTGAATGACATTCCTTCAAAACCAAACAATTTTTGTCAACCTTGGTTTAATGAATCTTCACCTGCTTATGTTGAGTAATGAATTATCTTAAATGAGAAATAAATCACAAGATACTATTGAGAAATTACACTGATAACAGAAAGATCAGGTAAAAACTGACTTACAGGAACCAGATACTGAACACAATGCATTCGTTGCCAGAGCAACAAAGAGAGAGTAAAATGATTCGTGTTCCTCATCATGGTGCAGAATTTCTTTTTCTCTGAAAGTAAACATAAATTCATAGCAGGCAATAATTAATAATCAATCATGTATTAGGAACTATATGCTAATATGAAAACCAAACACATATGAAACATGTAACTGGCTGGACACTAACAAGAGTATTGAAATTGGAACCCAGCTGTAAATTAGATTGTGACTATGCTCTTGCATTAGAGAAGGCACAGGCAGAGAGGAAGAGAACAGGCTGCTACTATCTCAGTAAAGCTGGACCTAGTATAGTGAAGTCTCTAACACTTCACTCCTCTATGGTAGTTTTTGCTATGGGACTAATTTTACGTTCTTCAATGTCACCCATATAAGTCACTACCGTCGTTAGGAGGCTGAAATGAAGACAGTGGGACACCTTCTTCGATGTCATCCTTGTAAGATGCCAACATCACTAAGGTTGGGATTAAAGTGCATTATTACTGCATTTCTGACTTCTTTTATAAACCTGTATTGAAGACACTGCCCACTGTTCTTCATTTCAACCGGGTTAGGATTAAGAGTTCTTCTTCAAGTACCATGCCTAGTGGCGTAGTGTCTCTCCACAACTTTCTGTATCCAGTGCAAATTATCAATTCTGTTGTTAACTTCCTTCCATGCCACGATGTCAAACTGTCCAGTATTTGCTCTCTTTGTCTTCCTCTATTTCTTTTTCCTTTAATCTTACAATATATTGTTACGATATATTCCAGCTTTCCTCTTCTCATAACATGGACAAAAAAAAGTAGATTGCTTCTTTCTAACTTGTGAAATAAGTTTCCTTTGGCGCCTTGGCCTCTTTCAAGACATCCTCATTAGCCTACTCTTTTTGGTTGTCCATGGTATTTTAACATTCTTCTGTAAAACCACATCTCTGTGGCCTCTAGTGCTACACCAGGTTTGGTTCAATATAACACTGAAGAACTCTCTTTCTAACCCATTATTACTTCTCTGAATGATTTTTTGCGGCAGTATCGAACACACTTTTGTCCATCTCAACAACTTCATTTTTTACCCTGTTCTGTACACAACACATTAGCCTTTCTTAAAGACGAGATTAAAACCAAAAACGTTGTAACCCTTTCCTAAGACAAAGTTGTCAATGCGTACAAAGGAGCTCATGAAAAACAAGTCAGTGGGTTTTTCCGTTGTTAACTCGAGCATAAATGGTAAACTGTCTCGTCATCCTTGTAGGCCTATATTGACCAAAACCGGGGATCTTAACTTCTAAGCCATTTTCTAAAACATATCACATAAATCACATTGTTTACCTTTCTATAATGAGCTTTGTAAACTCAGGTATGTCACTTTTCTTAAATGTTGAGTATGAAGTGGTCAGCAGATTCTTTACAGCGGACCAACTAAGACCACCGTCTGATAACGACGCCATTTTGTTTTAATCAGATTATTATGCAAACTATACGAATGGAAACAGCATGAAGTCAGTGATGCTATTTACACGACTTTCGTTGCAACAGTGCTGATCTATGTTACCACTCGAAATTTTGAAGAAAAAAAGCCAAGAAAAGCCAATTACATACATGCCACACCTCAGACATGAAAAACCTGTACAACAAATCCAAAAACACTGTACAGAGACCCGCAAAACCTGTACAGACTGAAAAACGTAACAATAGAGTTAATTAATGTACAAATATATTCAATTAGATGGTTCTGCACCATCATAGTGACATGCGCCCTTTGCCTTTTTAAGCATGTCTTCACTTGCTTTAAAACCTAAACAACAAGAGTTAGAATTTATTTTGTACCGGTATTGTAGAAAAGCTGTGACTGTTTCATCATTTAGTCTATTTCTGCAAAAAAAATTAATACAATTTATGGTGGAAATGAAGAACAGTTTGGTGTGTGTTCTATAGTGCCTTATAAAAGTATAGATCTAAAGAGACCAGTAATAAGCGTTATGGGTTAGGTTTAGGAATCTTAAATCAAATATATATATATATATATATATATATATATATATATATATATATATATATATATATATATATATATATATATATATATATATATATATATATATATATATATATATATATATATAGTTTAAAGCTAGCAATGAAAATATAAACTGGCGCAATATTATATATTCTCTACCGAACTTCAAAAATTGGAATAGCCGTTATACCCATACGAATTTTAGTGTCAATCAAACATTGATAGTAATTAATTATTTAATAAATATAAATCATTGGATGACCGTAATGATGATCACCCAAGGCAAAATCACATTGTTTTTTAAAGAAACGAAATTAAAACTAAGAAGAGAAGTAACTCCAAATAAACTTTTCTCTGACCTGGTTAAGATGCAAATTTGCCTTGCTTTTGTGGGTTTTTTTTCAGTTTCATAATTTGGTCATATCGGAATGACGGTCGCCGAATGCTCCGCATGTATTTTCGTACCATTTAGATTTCGGGTTAACCCTAACCCCAACTGTAACCCTAATCCTAACTCTAAATGGTACGAAAATACATGCAGAGCATTCGGCGACCGTCATTCCGATATTAGGCCTACCCATAATTTGTTTTGTATTATTATTCAAATTTACATTTCTTACGCACTTTCTACCGTAAACCTAACCTCAACCTTAACTCTAAATGGTACGAAAATACAAATATTAAACATACTCGACGGCAATAAAGGTAAAGATTACCAGAATCTCAGTAAAAAGAGTTGTCAGAATCATTCAAGTTGAATAAATTCAACTCAAACAAGAATTTTCGTGCTCTTTTTCCACAAAATGTTTATGATTCGGCGGTATGGCAGCGTCCATGTTTGTAACTTTCGCTTTTGTAAAATCACTATTATCAGTTCTACCGTATTCGCTAGCAGTAAAATATTTTGTTCGTTTCAAGCTTAGTGGCCAGATTTTTCAATGCTGAATCCGATTATGCCCAGCAATTGCCGATACGATTGTAAACAGAAGAGTTCTGGTGCTTTTAAAATAGGACGTACGTTTTATAGGTGTATGGGAACGAGGTATCGCACTACTTCCGTGACGTACTCGGTACGGCACAGCGACAAAAATTGTCAAGATTTATGCCGTATGGCGTACGTCATAATGGTGCTGAAAGGGTTAATAATTAGGCGAAAAAACCCGTACAGACCCGTGTACGGCCCGTACACATCTGAAAACGCAAACACCCCGTACAGATTATGGGTAAACCTTTAAGTGTGGCATGTATGCAATTATATATATATATATATATATGTGTTATCTACCCTTCCAAGATGGAGGTGAAATTCGTTTCTCACCTTAGACGCCGAAAGAAAAACATCAGGAATGTGTATATTTCGATGGATATCACCATGTTATGTTAAATTATAGAATAAGAGATACACCAGAGTATCTAGTGGTGTAGATATTTTCCTATAACTGACCTCGAAACCCTTGAATCGGTCGGTTGGATCGGAGGGTTGATCAGTGAGTTAACAGTTCACTATCGTAAAACAAGCTATTGTTACCGAAACAGAACCAGGCTCGACAGTAAACATGACTCACTCTAATATCTTGGGGGCTAAGGAGATTTCTAAAAATGTCTTAGAAAACTCATGAACATCAGTTGGAAAGAATTCAAGACTAATCGACAAATAAGAGAAGACTCTAGGCAGAAATATGTCTCCGACTATATAAGGAAAAGACGATGGTCATATATCGGTCATGTCCTACGAATGCAAAACAACAGAATACCACTACAGGCGCTCACTTGGGTTCCTGAGGGTAAGCGGAAAAAAGGAAGACCAAAAGAAACACTCAGAAGAACAATAATAAGAGAAGGAAGAACGTTGGGCCTAAATAATGTGCAAGAGCTAAGAGGAGTGGCGTCACAACGAACAACCTGGAGAGCACTGGTTTCTGCCTTATGCGCCGTGTTTGGCGCTTAAAGAATCTATTATTATTATTATTATATATATGTATATATATGTATATATATATATATATATATATATATATATATATATATATATATATATATATATATATATATATATATATATATATATTCTTCTTCTCTGATCCTTAACCGCAGACTGTCAAAGCGATGATGAGCGAAAATTTGTTGTACTGACAGATCTTTTTGATATCATTTCTCTTTTCTCTCGCTATTCCATCTTGCATGATATACGACGCCTTAGTTTCATTGTCATGAATTTAGCAATAGCGCTATCTAGAAACATTTTCCTTTTCCTTTAAACAGCAGTCCACTAAATGGTCAGCATGTAGAAAAGGAATGTGATGTTCCGCCGTTAACGCTGTTAAAAGCATCTCATCATTGGCTACTTTTTCTTTAAAAGGTGGTTCTTTAGGAGGTACAAAAACGAAGTTATGTTCGTTATCGTCTTCCTCGTATCAAAATTGTTGATGTGTTTCATTTTTGACTGTGTGCCATCAATACTGATTTTTGTTGTTGCACTTTTAAGAGTGATGTCACACACTTTGCAGTGTACGTTGTACTTGTCCTTAGGATTTGATTCTATCCAATCATTTTAGATCTGTAGGCCTACATGTGGCTACATGATGCAGATCTAAAAGGATTTAAGTCTTTGTCTTACGTTTTTTACAAGGCCTAGATGTGGATGTAGAATCAGCATCTCCTATTTCCTTCCACTGAGCACGACTGAGATTAACAAGCACACGATGAGTACAATTACGATTTTTTAAATTTCTAAAATATATACCAGGTCCGCAAGTTATAAACACAGTCAGAGGCAGTGGCTGTTAGTACGACAACCGCACGTATTGAATGTACTGTGCAGTAGACATACATATTTTTACAAATAGTTAGCTAGTTTGATATATCCCATATCGGCAGTTATTCATTTTATTTGGATATCCTAATTATAACCCGTCAGAGGTTGAACGGGATATTTTTCATCATTAAATGTTTTTAAAACATTGACTGACTGACATGCTCAAAATGTCCGAAAAAAGCCAAGGTCCTCATTAAAAAACCAAGGTCCTAATAAAAAAGCCAAGGTCCTCTGTTGCTGTCATTTTCGACGGAGTCATCTGTCAAGTTATTTGCTTATGTTTGTATCATAAGTATAATTGTGTCTTTACCTGCGATGTCAGGTTGATTAGGGGTTGTCTTCCCTTGTTTATTCATTCATTGTGTTTGACCTTTAGGGTCAGAGGTTGTCAGTTCGGGCGTAGGCCTATGGGAAGGTTTTTTTAAGCGGGAGTGAGATATACTTCCGGGAAGCCGGGAGGTCCTGTTTTTCTGAAGGGACCAAGAGTCCATTGTTTTTCGGGGAGAATCTTCGAAGTAACTGCTATGGCAGTTTTCCCCAGTGAATCTCTGTGCGTCGGGATGACGACAGAATTCCTTGTGTAGTTCTGAGGATTCATTTACCAGGTAATACCGACCTTTATGCATTATTACGCTTTTCGGTGGCAGAACATGTAAAGGATTACCTAGGGTGAACAGCAGCTCACTGATCCGCCATTTCAGAACTTATATATATTTGTGCTCGAGGTAGCCATCCAAGACTGTTAGTCTTATATTGTCCAGAAATCCAGTGACGAAGATATATTGTGGGAGCCGCAGATTGGCGGAACTTCTACCTACAATAAGTATTACTGCAGGGTTGATGATAACCTATTTAACAGAAGTACACGGCCGACGTTAGGACGAGGCCTGTGCTTCCGGCTATTATACTACAGCCTGTTATGTGCAATTGGCAGGGAGTGCCAAGTTGCACCTGTGTGTCAAGGTAACTAAGGCATCTGACGCGTTTAGTCAGAGACGCCAAGGGCGACGCTACGAACTGTCATTATTGAAGAACTTTGCTATTGACCATGCACGTCTATTCTGATGTTTACCTTTTTGAATGCCAAATGTATACCTATCGATGTCAGGTCAGCATGACCTTGTTACACTGACTGTTCCTGTTGATACTATGTGTGTTCCCGTCAATAAATGTCTTGAAACATGCCTGCAGTGTCAAAGCATCCTTGATTACTGCATGTGAGAGTATGGGTTGCAGGATCTACATCTATACGAGCCTAAACACATTCGCGTCTTCATTCGCACCCACACTCAACTCATCATACGCTCGCACTACACATCTAACAACATGTATACTGTCTTGGGCCAGTGATCACCTCAACAAGAAAAAAAGACAGTTACATTTCTGGTGGACCAGTTACGTGGGCTCTTATGATACATTTCTTGTCGCCAATGTGGCCTAGAAACTTACATTTCTGATGGACCAGACCTGTGGGTTTAAAAAGAACAGAGCGAGCATTTGACATTATTGTTGACATTTATGGATCCAGAAATTTACATTCCTGGTTGGCTGTTACATGTATGATGTCTCCAGTTTTGTCGAGAAAGTTACAAGAAGGACAAGTACACATTACACTTCTGATCTGTGGGTCTAAGCTACACACGGGACAGCCGTAACACAGCACTAATTCTACACTTGCAAGTTTTGGCTACAACAGGACAGATATAGGTCATCAACGGTTGACACAAATAAACAGTACGAGCATTTATATTATAATGCTACATAAAGCATAACAAGACAAGTACTGAAGTGAACTACTAGGCATTTGCTACGTGGACCATAACTGCATAGAAGGCGGGTTCCTATTGTAAACAGTACTGCGGGTTGTGACACGTTTCATTCAACAACAGACTTTTCTAGGTCAGAGCATTCAAGCTACATTGTTGGAGGTCAAGTGTCTGTAAACAGTACGTGAAATTGTAAACATTCAATGTGCAAGCCCTAATTTGAGAAGGTCATAGTAACTTTGGTTCGTGAATACCACTTTATGTTACAGTGGATTTGACGTTCAGTGCGCGTTTGACATTTCGTTTCTGTGTTCGCAAGGAGCAAGAAATTTATTTTAGTTTCAGCTGTGACTGAACTTGTTCTGCAACACATTGAAATTGATTGCTATATGTTTATGTCACTTCTACTGTTTTTGGTGTATTTTTCTGCGGGTTTTTCGGTTGGTGGGTCTTACGGTAAATGTGCCACTTGATCGAGGCTTACTGTAAGCGGTCTGTAGGTGCAAATTTTCTTAATTGGGAAATTTGCTAGTGACAATTGGTCGCTATTGATGTTAGCTGTGATGTAATTGTACTTAACGTTGTTTTTGTAATATTTTGTCTGTTTTTCAGTTTTGATTGTCGATTTGTTTTGTTTGTA
This sequence comes from Oreohelix idahoensis, assembly GCA_024509875.1. Lineage (NCBI taxonomy): Eukaryota > Metazoa > Mollusca > Gastropoda > Stylommatophora > Oreohelicidae > Oreohelix > Oreohelix idahoensis. The sequence goes on from JAMPIV010001687.1 coordinate 721,920, forward strand.
TTCTGTAGGTCTCTCCTTAACTCCGCCTATGCCGGTCCCAAGCCCGGATGAAAAAGGAGGAGGGCGGCCTGCATGGAGGCCGTAAGGAGGCAGCCCCTCCACCATGCAAAGGCACAACAGGCCAATCACCTGTTTGTCTAAAACTATGATTACAAGCAATATAAGAGAGAAAACCGGACTGATTTTAAAGGCGACGAACTGGAACGGACTACGGACTACGACTAATGGAACATGGAACACAAGAAGTATAAATGGGAAAGAAGAGGAGCTGATGGAAGAGATGAGGAAAGCAAAACTAGAAATCCTGGCTATTACCGAAACAAAGAAAAAGGGACAAGGAGTCATGGATCTCGATGGCAACACTCTGCTATACAGCGGTGTACCCACATCTGAAAGAGCTAAAGGGGGCGTGGGTTGCATTGTGGCCAAAAACCAGAAAGATAGTATCAAGGGATGGAACTTTGTCTCGGAGCGCATTATGGTTGTAAAACTAAAAGAAGGAGAAACCATAGTCAACCTGGTCATAGTGTATGGGCCAAATGAGGATGAGAGAGCAGAGGTCAAGGAAGAATTCTTCGAGCTGCTTCAAAGGACAGTGGATGACTGCCTAGATGAAATTATCATGCTCGGAGATTTCAATGCCAGAGTTGGAAATGACCATGCTAGATGGGGTGGAGTTATCGGAAGATATGGAGAAGATACTCTCAATGACAATGGAAAGCGACTCCTCAGATTCTGCAGTGAGCAGAATCTGATCATTACCAACACAAAGTTCCCCCATAAGCGCATACATGCATATACTAGGTGTGAACCAACAAAGAATGAGAAGTCAGTGATCGACTATGCCATTGTTAGGAGGAGCTCATTCAAATATGTCCGGGATGCTAGAGTCTGGAGGGGGCCAGAGATTGGAAGTGATCACTACCTGCTTACAATTAAAAGAACAACTGAAAGAGTTGCTCAGCCTAGGAACTGCCCAGCACCACGCAAGAAACCAAGTAAACGAACGGAAGAAATGAGCATTAAGACCTACAAGCTGAAAGATCCAGAAATTAAGACCAGATATCAGGGGCTTATTGCTACAGCGGTGAGAAACACAGAAGAACAACCTGATGACTTGGAAACCCTGTGGCTTAAATTCAAGGACATCATAAAGACAGCTGCTGCAGAAGCATGTGGTGAAGTCCGACTTGGGAACAAGAGAAAGAGGACACCTTGGTGGACAGAAGAAGTCAAAGAGAAAATAAGAGAGAAGAAAATGGCATGGAAACAATACTTGGGAGCTAAAAACACAGCAGGACAAATAGAGAAATATAGAGAATATGTGATACTCAGAACAGAAGCAAAGAACAAGGTGCTAGCAGCAAAACAGAAGTCCTGGGAAGAATTTGGAGAAAAGCTAGAAAAGGATGCGCAAGAAAACCAGAAATTGTTCTATAAGACCCTAAAGAACATGAGGAAGGAAAAACAATGTCCTCTTAAAATTATAAAGGACAAGCAAGGCAAATTGCTTACTGCCCCGAAGGAAGTAATGGAAAGATGGAAAGAATATTTCTCAGAACTCCTTGATGGTGAGCAAGGTAGAGCATCAGAAATGATAACCACTAGCACAGAAGAGGATACAAATGGTGATGAAGATGACATAAAGATGGAAGAACTGAAGGCAGCACTGGAGAAAATCAAGATGGGCAAAGCAGCAGGGCATGATGGTATAACACCAGAAATGGTTAAGTACATGGGAGCATCAGGCGACCTATTACTCCTAAGGGTCCTACAAGCAGCATGGTGCAACAAGGCCATACCAAAGGATTGGGAGATTGCCATCATAACACCGATTTTCAAAAAGGGTGACAATCGACAATGTGGAAACCACAGAGGCATATCCCTTCTCAGTGTCCCTGGTAAAATCTACTCTAGAATCCTAGAGCAGAGACTCCAATGCCTAGCTGAGCCACAATTGGATGAAGCCCAGTGCGGATTCCGAGCAAACCGAAGTACTCAAGACCTAATCTTCACACTCAGGCAGCTGAGTGAAAAGGCCCTTGAGTACAAGAGTGAGATCCATCTTTGTTTCATAGATCTGGAAAAGGCGTTTGACAGGGTCCCCTGGAGCAAACTTTGGGACTGTTTGGCAAGGAAGAACATTCCAGCACCTCTGATACATGCTATACAGAGCTTCTACAAGTCTTGCAGAAATTATGTGAGGACAGCAAACTATAAGTCAGAAGAGTTCAAGACCACCACTGGTGTAAGACAAGGCGATATCCTGTCACCTTATCTTTTCATACTTCTCATGGACGATGTCATCAAGGCATGTAAGGAGAGAACAAGAAAGTATTCAGTGGGGTACTGGAAGATGAGACAGGTCTGTATTTCAGAGCTAGCATTTGCTGATGATGTTGTCCTGATTGCTAAATCAGAGACACATCTCCAATCCAACCTGCAAGTCTGGAAGGAAGAGCTGGAGAAGAGAGGGATGGTCATAAGCAGCTCTAAAACAAAATCCATGGTGATATCACGAGAAGAAAGAAAACATCAGATTAAGTTGGGAGAACAGGTCCTGGAGCAGGTCGACCACTTTAAATATCTCGGAGCTATTATAGACCGAAAGGGGGGCATCAAAGAAGAGTTGGCCACTCGAAAAGCAGCGGCTGGGAGACTTTATCAGGCCATAAATCGAGGATTCCTCAGCAAGAAAGAGGTTGGTAAGAAAACGAAGATGGCTGTATACCGCTCCACCTATGTCCCAGTCTTGACATATGGATGCGAGTCATGGGCAATGACTACAACCCACAAAAGCCAGATCCAAACCTCAGAAATGAGGTATCTGAGGAAGGTGGTTGAAGTAACAAGAAGAGACATGGTCCGCAACCAGACGATACGTCAAGGCCTAAAATCCCACCCGCTGCAGACCCAAATAGAACAGTCCCAACTAAGATGGTTTGGCCATGTCTGCAGAATGGGAGAAGATCGGCTACCACGACAAGCATGGGAAACAAAGAGCCAGGGATCCAGACCTCCAGGACGACCCAGAGTCCGCTGGGAGGACAACATTAGACAATCTTTGAAGGACCGAGGACTAGAATGGAACCAGGCCAGGAAGAAGACAGCTGATAGAATAGTCTGGCGCTCTCTCTTCCAAACCTCTACACCTCACGGTAGAAGAGGAACGACTAAGTAAGTAAGTAAGGTCTCTCCTTTCTTGTGTATTTCTCTACACATTTTTGGTTAAAACAGTGTTGCCATTTGTATTGTTTTGTATTTTTGTCTTTGTATTTTTTTTTTGGTTGTACTACATTACTGTCATGCACAGTCTACATACACATACTTGGTCATGTTTTGATATTATTGATAAGGTAGACTCTTCATATAGAGTTTGTTAAATAATATTATATAAGATATTTATACAAGTTCTTTATAAAAAAAGACTTGTGCCCATAGTGAGTGGGATATAAGGGAATTTTTTTTTCCCACAGGTACTCAAGTGATTTTTTGGGTACATTATAAACAAGAGGAACATACAAAGTCTTTGTCTAAGACTGAGACAGTAAAATAAAGTGAAGTGAGTATACAAGTCTATCATTTCAGACTTGTCTCCCATTGAAGTGGGATAAGGTAATTTATTTAATTTTTTTCAGGTTTCTGATCTCATTAGACAGAATGTCTACATTGGATTTCTTCATCCAGCAAGGGTTGACCCTTGGTAAGTCTGGTAAAGAATTGGAAGAATATTCATCTGCTCAATTCGCCATTGCATTAAAGTCAGAAGAAAAGAAACAAAAAGAGGAAATTAAATTGAAAGCAGAAGCTGAACTAAAGAAGCTAGAAGCTGAGAATAGAAGATTAGAACTTGAAGAAAGAAGGTATCAAAGAGAGGCTGAGGAGAGAAAAGCTCAAGCTGCTGCTGAGGAGAGGAAAGCTCAAGCTGCAGCTGATGAAAGAAAATTCCAGATGGAAATGGAAGACAAAAAAATTCAAGCTCAAGCTGCTGCAGAGGAAAAAAAACTTCAAGCTGCTGCAGAGGAAAAAAAACTTCAAGCTGCTGCTGAGGCTGAAATTAGAAAAATGGAACATGAGGAAAGAAAACAGAAGATGGAACTTGATGAAAAACTCGCAATTTTGGAGTTAGAGAAATTGAAATTGGCGAGTACGGGTGCTCAGCAAACAACTTCGAGTACGACAAAGGAGTTTGTTAGTAGGATTAAATTGCCTCATTTCAATCCTTTAAAGGATGACGTAGCAGATTATCTAGATAGATTCCAATTTTTGTGCGATACGCATAACATAAAAAAGGGAAAATATGTTGAACAACTGATGCCATTTTTTACAGGTGACACAGTGACTACTCTTATGACAATAGACGAACATGAGAGGACTAATTATGATGTTGTCAGGGCAGCATTGCTAAAAAAATACCAATTAAAACAAGAAGACTATCGTCTTCGTTTTAGGACAATGTTGCCAGAAAATGGAGTAGATTTCTCTGATTTTGTTACAAAGATACGTCGTACATTTACACGATGGGTTGAGTTGTCTCAGATTGAGAAAACATATGAAGGTCTAATGGACTTATTATTGCGAGATAAGGTTTTGTCATCTGTTAATGATTCTTTTCTTGCATTCCTTCATGAGCGTAAGCCTAAAAACTTAAAAGAAATGGAGGAATACTGTTGTCAGTATGCCACAGCACATCCCCATGCTACAGTTAGCAATTCTAAAGTGAAAGAAGGGTTGCCAGCTGCTTCGGCAACACCATATGGCCCTAATTTCAGAAAAAAATTTCAGGGTGCTCAACAAAATTGGAATAGGGGAAGTAATCAAAATTACACTCAGAAGCGGAGTAATCCAACACATGATGGTTCTTCGTCTATGCAGTGGAGACAAGATGGTAGTTCTCGTAATTTTAGTGGTAATAATTTGAGACACTTTCGTAAAGGCTATCCAAATAATAACTATTCAAATTTTCGAGGTAATCATTCTCGACGTCAAGATTATGACGATGGTGAATTTAGAAACCGGGATTCAAACCGGAATGATGATTACAATAGGCAATATGATAACAATTACAGGGGAAATGATAGTCGAAATAATTACAGGGGAAATGATAGTCAAAATAATTACAGGGGAAATGATAATCGAGGTAGACCTAGGTTTAACAAAAAAAGACCTTACCAACAGGCAAACTCTGCGCAACAAGAGTTTGATGGAGCCTGTAATACAGTAAATGATAGTGGTAACTCTAGGGCTATCACTGGTTGTGCTTTCGATTTTGGGAGAGCAACTGAATGCCCCCAATGCTTAACATTGTTTGACTCATCAACTGTATCTACGCTAAGTTGTGGTCACCCTCTACCTGCTCTACCTGCTACAGTTGCGCATGATGGGAGAGGATCTCTCATCTTACATAAAGGTCTAATAAATGATAGGCTAGTCTCAGTACTTTTCGATTCGGGATGTACTACCGTCGGGGTTAAGGAGTCTCTAATAGATCCTTGCTGTGCCACTGGAAAAACAATCAAATGTGTTACATTTGGTGGTACTATGGAAAGCTATCCTACTGCTATTATTAGGATTGACACTCCTTTCTTCACAGGAGATGTCCATGCATGTCTTCTTCCTAATCCTATTGCGGATCTTATAATCGGTCGTATTCATGGGGTTAAGGAATGCACCCCGCAACAAATTTCTAGTTGGGAAGAAAAAAACATTCAAACGGTCAATGCAGTGGTGACAAGAGCTCAAGCTCTTAATCCCCCAACTTCATCTGATAATAGTAATGAAGTTGATAGCCAAGACGAGCACTTGGTGATTTCCCATGACTCGTTTGTTAAACGTCAAGAAGAGGATCCTTCTTTGAAGAAATACTTCCTTCTGGCAAAGAAAGGGGATCCCAATCAAAATACGAATCACAAATCGTATATTACTATGAAGAATGGTATATTGGTACGAATGGTACAACACTCGGACAAGTCTATGCACTCGCAAATTCTTGTGCCTAAGTGTATGAGAGCCTTAATTCTTCGGCATGCACACGATTCTCAGTGTGCTGGACACATGGGTTTTTCCAGAACTAAAACTAGAGTCCTTGCGTCATTCTTTTGGCCATTCGTGAATAAAGACATCCGAATTTATTGCCGATCTTGCAAAATTTGTCAAGAGGTCAAGTCTAGGGGTCCGAGACATGCTGCTCCTATTCAGGCTGCAGATATTCCGATTCGGCCGTTTCAGAAAATGGCTATAGACATCATTGGTCCGTTCAAAATTAAGTCAGCCAGAGGACACCAATTTATCCTCACTTGCGTGGACATGTGCACGCGTTGGCCAGAGGCTATTCCTCTGAAGAGCATATCAACTGTCGATATCGCTGATGCTCTTTGGCTCGTATTTTCTCGTCTGGGATTCCCGGAGAAATACTGTCGGATCACGGCACTCAGTTAATTTCGGACGTTATGTCTCAGGTAATGGCTACGCTAGACATTAAAAGGTCTCTCAGTAGTATTTATCATCCAATGTCCAATGGATTGGTAGAACGTCTTAACAGGACACTAAAGAACTTACTTGGCAAGATAACGGAGGATCATCCTGAAGATTGGGACAGGGTTTTACCTGCAGTCCTCTTTGCCTATAGAGAGGTTCCCAACGAGCATACAGGGTTTTCTCCTTTCGAACTTGTCTTTGGCGCGCAACCGCGCGGGCCAATGTCCTTGTTACACGATTTGATAACTTCCGATAATATTGACGATGATACACAATCGTCATATGAATATGTTATAGCTCTTAGAGAAAAGATTATCGAATCGTGCAGGTTAGCAACTTCATCTTCCGAATTTGCGAAAGAAAAAGCTAGGCGATTTGCTAATAAGAAAAGACGCCTACGTCAACTTTGTCCTGGAGACAAAGCATATGTCTTACTGCCCTCAAGAGAGAATAGACTTCTCATTTCTTGGAAGGGTCCATACACTATAGTCTCGAAAATTTCTGATGTCGACTATATTGTCGATGTGGATGGAAGGCATAAAACCTTCCATATAAATATGTTAACAGAGTTTATTGAACGTCCAGACTATTTACAGCCTATTTTCCAGGCGACGGACGACTCTCCAGTTCAACATGGTCACATCTCATCCCTGTCTGTTATACAGGATGAGGAAACTATTTTTTCTGACGTGAACTTACCTCTTCCTACGATTCCACTTACTTCAACGGAATCGTGGAGAGACGTTACAGTCTCTTCTAACTTGTCTTTTGAGGAACAGCGTCAAGTATCCTCTACGTTACAATCATATCAGGATGTCCTTACCGACATTCCTGGACACACAGATGTCATAGAACATGACATCATACTTACTGATCGTAATCCGATCAGAGTAAGACCATACCCAATACCTATTCATTTTCAAGCACAAGTCGAGAAAGAATTGGATGAAATGATTCAACTACAAATAATTGAACCATCCACTTCAGCTTATTCTTCGTCAATAGTTATTGTTCGAAAGAAAGACAATAACATACGTCTTTGCGTTGATTATCGCAAATTAAATCAAGTTACGAAGTTCGATGCTGAACCTATGCCGTTATTAGATGATCTACTTATTAGACTTTCTAAAGCTAAATTCTTTACTAAACTAGACTTGTCGAAAGGTTATTGGCAAGTCCCACTGACGGAACACGCCAAACCTCTCACTGCTTTTTCGACACCTAGGGGTCTGTTTCAATGGAGGTTTTATGCCTTTCGGGCTTATGAACGCCCCAGCGACTTTCGTACGCATGATGCGACGAATTCTATCAGATCGTGCAGATGTCATTGCATATTTAGACGACATCTGTCTTTTCAGCGATACTTGGGAAGAACACTATGTGGGTCTGAAGGAATTGCTATCTACTCTACGTGAGCATAGTTTGACTGCTAAACCCTCTAAAGCTTTTGTTGGGTTTAGTGAAATTTCCTTCCTAGGTCATCGAGTTGGTCATGGTCTGTTGAAGACAGAGGACCAAAACATTTCAAAGATATTAAATATCTCGGTTCCGAAGACAAAAAAGCAAGTGCGTAGTCTCTTGGGATTGATACAATTCTATGGAAGATTCATTGGGAATCTGTCCTCCATTATGGCACCACTTTCAACGTTATTGAAAAAAGGTTCTCCTAATATGGTGCGTTGGTCCCAAGAATGCCAATCTTCATTGGATCAGGTTAAGAATTTGTTCTCATCTCATCCTATCTTAAGACTACCGACGATTGATAAGACTTTTGTCCTTCGTAGTGATGCCTCTTCCACTGGCATTGGAGCGGCACTAATGCAGGAATATTCAGGAACTCTGCATCCTGTAATGTATATTTCTAGGAAGCTGAATGCGGCAGAAAGGAATTACTCGGTTTTGGACCGTGAATTGTTGGCTATGGTTTGGTCCATTCTTAAGCTACAAAGGTTCCTTCTGGGCGCGCATTTCTTTATGGAAACCGACCAAAAAGCTCTTACGGCTATGCAAAGTAAGGATTTGAAGAGCTCGAGATCTACTCGTTATGCTATTGCTCTTCAGCCTTTCCATTTCACGGTGCGAGCTATCCGTGGTTCGGATAATGTGATGGCGGACATATTGTCTAGATGCCCACATGATTCCAGTTAAATCTTGTGTCCTAGTTTTTCCTGATATATTTTCAGACTTAGGTCTGTCCTTAATATCATAATATGTTGTAATACAAATGTATTTGGATGATGTTTAGATAATTTAACAAATTTCATTTTGTCCATCCATCAGTGATATGTTGCTAAAATAGCATTGACATTTGTATATTGCTATGATTATATTATTTAGTAATGTTTGATATATGATTGGTATTGCCAGCAACTTAGGTTTCTTGAATGGTATCCCTTAGTTTGTTTGGCTTAAAGGAAATATTTTCTCCTATGTTGGGAGATGATTTGTACCCTCTTCTATTGTACCTGATATTAGGTTCATTGTTTGCATGAGCACAGAAGTGATACTGGTGCTATCTTGCTCATGAACATATTAAAAAAAAAAAAAATTGCATTTTTTTTTTTACAGGGGGGTGGTAGTAATGTTGCTGTCATTTTCGACGGAGTCATCTGTCAAGTTATTTGCTTATGTTTGTATCATAAGTATAATTGTGTCTTTACCTGCGATGTCAGGTGATTAGGGGTTGTCTTCCCTTGTTTATTCATTCATTGTGTTTGACCTTTAGGGTCAGAGGTTGTCAGTTCGGGCGTAGGCCTATGGGAAGGTTTTTTTAAGCGGGAGTGAGATATACTTCCGGGAAGCCGGGAGGTCCTGTTTTTCTGAAGGGACCAAGAGTCCATTGTTTTTCGGGGAGAATCTTCGAAGTAACTGCTATGGCAGTTTTCCCCAGTGAATCTCTGTGCGTCGGGATGACGACAGAATTCCTTGTGTAGTTCTGAGGATTCATTTACCAGGTAATACCGACCTTTATGCATTATTACGCTTTTCGGTGGCAGAACATGTAAAGGATTACCTAGGGTGAACAGCAGCTCACTGATCCGCCATTTCAGAACTTATATATATTTGTGCTCGAGGTAGCCATCCAAGACTGTTAGTCTTATATTGTCCAGAAATCCAGTGACGAAGATATATTGTGGGAGCCGCAGATTGGCGGAACTTCTACCTACAATAAGTATTACTGCAGGGTTGATGATAACCTATTTAACAGAAGTACACGGCCGACGTTAGGACGAGGCCTGTGCTTCCGGCTGTTATACTACAGCCTGTTATGTGCAATTGGCAGGGAGTGCCAAGTTGCACCTGTGTGTCAAGGTAACTAAGGCATCTGACGCGTTTAGTCAGAGACGCCAAGGGCGACGCTACGAACTGTCATTATTGAAGAACTTTGCTATTGACCATGCACGTCTATTCTGATGTTTACCTTTTTGAATGCCAAATGTATACCTATCGATGTCAGGTCAGCATGACCTTGTTACACTGACTGTTCCTGTTGATACTATGTGTGTTCCCGTCAATAAATGTCTTGAAACATGCCTGCAGTGTCAAAGCATCCTTGATTACTGCATGTGAGAGTATGGGTTGCAGGATCTACATCTATACGAGCCTAAACACATTCGCGTCTTCATTCGCACCCACACTCAACTCATCATACGCTCGCACTACACATCTAACAACATGTATACTGTCTTGGGCCAGTGATCACCTCAACAAGAAAAAAAGACAGTTACATCCTCATTAAAAAAAACCAAGGTCCCAAGTTGTGAACCAAAAAAAAAAAAAAAAAAATACAGGATCTTGGGAAAAAAAAGCCAAAGAGTGGTAACACTGGTGCTGAAAGTTATGCCTTCTCTCCACAACTGACCTTTATTGTCTCCCCCTTTCCCCCTTGCGACGTAGATACAGAAAACTAAATCTTTAAAACAACAATACAGACAAATAAAAAGAAGTTGCGCAGTAGCCAGTGTAGAGTGATTTTTGTTTTTGCTTTTCCCAGGATGGGCTTTTTAGGTCAGGGCGCCTATTCGATTGTGATTCTGTACTGAAATCTTACTTACTTGCTTAGTCGTTCCCCTTCTACCGTGGGATGTAGAGGTTTGGAAGAGAGAGCGCCAGACTATCCTATCGGCTGTCTTCCTCCTGGCCTGGTTCCATTCTCTGTACTGAAATCTCCCACCGATAATTATAATCTGCGTTGGTATCATCATCATCATATGCCATCTTCACATCGAAGGTCGGCTGCAATGGATCTCCAACGTCTTCTCTTTTGTCTTGATGGTACACTCTGCTAGGCTCTTTCCTGTAGATCTCTTGATGTTATCTTCCCACTTATAGCGATGTCTTCCTCTTGCACGTTTGCCTTCAACTCTTCCTTCTAGTATTGTCTTCAATAGGTGTTATGTCATTTTGCATAACCAACATATTTTAGCTATCTAATTTTAATCTCCTTCACTAACTCTCTTTTCATTCCTAGGTTTTTCTATGACCTCTTTATTTGTTTTTTTTTCTCTGTCCATGAGACGTGCCCCATTCTTCTATATTCCATATCCAAAAGGGCCTCATTGCGTTGGTAAAATACGTTCTAAACTATTTTGAGCGCCGTTTAATTCACGGGGGTCTCTGATGAGAGAAAGAAAGATTATGACAACTGCTACCTTAGGCATGTCGTACAACGCGACCACAGAAACTGCCGCTACAATTCAAGTGCAGGCTTCCTGCAAGGGGACTACTTAGAGAGGTGGCTCAATGTTCCACAATGAGCGAAGAAAAAAATGATGATGAAACGCAGAGGCGTCCCAAAAGTATTTAGCACCCCGGGCGAATCTTACCTTTGAATCCTTTCCCCTATAAAGAAACACACTTGCAGTTATGTTTTCAACAGTAAGTAATATCATAATAGTGTCCGGCGGCACCCCTTTCCTGGCTGTCACCCGGGGTGGACCATCCACCCCCCCCCCCTTCCCTAGTACGCCACTGATGAAACAATATTTGACATCGAATGGCAGAGTGGTTAGACCGCTGACTTCTCGAGGCAACGTCTCCGGGTTTTGAAATCAGGTATCATCACACTCCATTCTACCCTGCTGTAGATAGGTTCCTGACAATGCTGTCGAGTTAGGGAAGGCAGAGAGCAGCGAGGAAGGGAGCTGGTCACCCCACCTCATATAGTAGAGACCCAGGACAACGAACATTTAACTCCCCTACGTCAGTATCTGCTATGGGGCTACCGTTATTTCTACCTTTTAAACGATATTAATTTTGTTTAACAAGGTGACCACACATCCTTCAAAACAAGTCTGTACTCACACACATATAATTAGGGGCAGACCGGCAGTGCTTGGGGCCCCTAGGTAAAAAAAAATGGAAGGGTCATTGGCCCCTAATTACTGATTCCACATTGATTACTGGTTCTAGATGTCTAATTCCTATCTGTGGGTCCTCGGGCTGCGCCCGAAATGCCCAAACGCTCAGTTCGCCCCTACGTGTAAATGCAGTGCAACAATAGATCTGAGCCACACGACGAATACTATTTAAAATGTCAGGGCTGAAGCCCAAAAGCATCTTACTTGTAAATACACCACCATGACCGTTGTGGCGAAATCTGTGAAATAATCGCTAAATTAAGTAAGATTTTACTCCTATGATAATAAATAAACCCGCCCGTGTGTGGTTGCCTATCGTCGTCTCTACGCCAGTAGAGCGCTGAATTTTGTGCAGTGGTAATGCTTAGAAAATGATCTCGCCGTCAAATCTTACACGCTTTCCTAGTTCGTCCTTGAGAATTAAAAATAACATTTTGCAGGGTCAAGGAGTATTTGTTCCAAGACCGAGAGAGAGAAGAAGGGAGGTGGATGAAGGAGCGACAGAAGAAATGCTACCATTGTCACGCGTTTGGGTTTTGAAACGCCAAATTGTGATGAGAGCGCGACAGTATTGCCTTTAGCAGATTTGAAAAACAAGACGCAAAGCCATGCATGCATCGTATTATATTCTCGCAGTTGAAATGTATATACACACACACACAGTCAGCTCTCATTTCCTGTCTAGTAGTGTATTTCTAACGTAACCCAAAAAAGTTGTTTTATTTTGAATAAAATTGATAGAGAAGGGGGGAAAGATGGCCGACTTGTGGAAAAGTATATAATTGACGACTAACAGTGACGAATATGAAAATCCAAACGACAATGAATATAGCCATAAAAATCATATATATGGATAGCTTAGAGTCTCCGGGGCAATAATATGTTTTAATATACATAGTAGTCCAATTATTAACCAAGATATTGAAATAATACTATATATCTTCGAAAGGTAAGACGGACGGACTGTTGTTTTTGCTCATTCTATTTATAACATTATTTGGGGACGCAAGTTTAAAAAAGAGGCATTAGAGTGATTCAAATCCGATTGGTTAGTATAGGAGTATAGGAAGGAGGGTATTGGTTGGCCCAAAAAGCTAAATATATTTTGGCAGACTCACTCCTAGTATGTTTGGAGTTTTGTTTTTTTCAAATTTGAATTGAATAGCTAGACCCTCGCTGTGATTGGGCCAGTCTAGTGATATTGGCAAAAAGCTTTCAAGGCTTGTCGCCATTTGATACATAATTGTTAGTATGCAAGCTGCGTTGAGAACAGCAGTGCTAAGAATGAAATAAATAAAAAACCTTGGCAGTTTGGACGAGGGCAAAGCTGAACTTATATATAAATGCTAATGCCAGTCAACGTATGTTTGTGATATTTTCATTGAATTGTGGGTTTTTGTTCTGGTACTAAGCTAGTGCCAGAACCCTGGTGTATTTTATCTTCATGAAAGAAATTGAAATTTTTGCTGGTACACGCTGTCTACCACACTACACCAGGGACTGTGTCAGATTGGTCATTCGGTTGAAATTTTTGCTGGTACACGCTGTCTGCCACGAATCAACATATGAAATATAGAAGATTGTCAGCATCGTAACTACTACCAACGGAAGATAAGTGCCATTGTGTCGGCACTAAGAGTTCATCCACTTGTATTAAAACTTAATAAATAAAATAATTTACTGTTGAATAAACATTCCACAAGATATTGAGAAAAGAAAGGGTATGAGGAAAATACCCCAACCCACCATTAATTACCAGTGTTAACTTAGTCTATAGTAATACCTAAATATAATTAGATTGTAATATTGCTATATATGGGGGCAAAGTCTTTTACAGACAGGGGGTATGATGTGTTGGTGTTGTGGGTAGTGGGTTTCCCCCCTTGCTTCACCCTAGGCCTAGTGAATTCTTGTTCATGAAGGAAGCGACCATTGCGGTGTTAGTCTCTTGGCCTAGCAAAACCTCTCATACCCCAAGATCGTTGTGCGTGGTGAAGAGCCACACCCTCCTCGAGGTAGTCCTGGTAACTGAGGGTGCGAATCCTCAGGCTCAACACAACGGATCTAGAGGAGCAAACCTCGATAATAAAACCGGTGCACTACACCGTACACGCCCTCTGTGGGTGGGAAGGAGCCAGATGGATACTGAACAAGTCTTGGGAGTGGGAACGAGTGTGGACTGCTCCCTGAAGATCGGAACCCATCGTACAGGCACAGAGACTCAGGACGTGACGATCCTATTGTCTTCAACTCTTGGTCACATGCCTAGAGCCTCGGAGAACTCGGCGTAACCAGCAGACAATTTGGTGGCGGGGAAAGAGCACTGTGAGCCCTACCTTGGCTACGTATCACAAGGAGATGCATAAACACCCCCTTTATCTCCCCCAGAGCTGGCACAGTACACTTCTGGCTCCTACCCGGGGCGGTAGGAAATCCACAGGCACCCCAGCATCACAATGCCATGGGGATGACAAAGTTGGAATTTACTGACTCAGACCTGGCGGAGCAAGTCCTCCGTCAGATGCGCCGATGCTGGGCCCACTGGCGTATGGACACGTCCCGATCCCCATCGAGACTTGCCCAGGGAGCCCACCCCGGCTCAAAAAAGCAGAGAAGGCCACTCTCCAAACCTCCGATGTCTTGCGGGCAGTGTTAGGATGTGCAAGAACATGGACAGGAAGACTCCACAACTTCCCCACTGAAGACACGCCCACGACGACCGTTGCCTCAATTGGCTGTGTGTGGTGTACCCGGAAACGGGGCCTCCCAGTACTGAGGCACAGTTAAGTCCCCGATGTCACTTATCGGTGCAGAGTTGAGAGAGATGGCTGAGCATCACAATCCCCCCTGTGTTGCATCATGATGAGAACCCAGCATTGCACACTGAGCTTGGGGGATCACTTGGGCACCAGACTTAATACTGGCTCTTGACTGGATGGCCGCATGCAGGAGATTTCTACAATGGAGAGATGGCAGGTGGTGGGTATCTGGAAGTGGCTCTGTGCAGGACGTGAGGATTCCTTGGGAGAGCCCAGAACCAGAGCACGGCATTGTGCAAGCTCTGCATAGTTGGAGAGCCCCCCTGGATGACGGGGAATGCACAGTGTGCCACCCCACCTATCCCCAACTGCTAACTTAGAACCAGAAGTGGGGTCTTCTGTATGCGTGCCAGGCCAGGATAAAATGCCTGGGAAAGAGACTGGAGCTCAGAACTCCCTAACTCAAAGTTGCAGGATGGCAGAAAAGCCACGGGAAAGACAGGTCTATTTTGAAGATAACGCAACCATATTTTCACCATACGAGCTCGGACGTCGCCTCGGTAAACAAGGTCCGCGCAGAGCAGTGACACCCCCAGGCTGCTTGCGAATAGTCTACTACTGGGAACATAAACAGATTAGGGATGAGCCCACTCTCCCGTTGAAGAGGTGCTAAAGTCGTAGATACTGGGCCAGAAGGCGCACCGGAAACCACAGTATCACGCAACTCGCTTTTTTTTATGGATGAGTACACCGTGAAATAAATCTCGTACTGGTGCTCGCCATGTGGAGCTCCACCAGGCAGGTGCAGTGCCGGGCCCTGAGCCTCGACAGAGCCCACCCTCAGCTACTGGAGGACCCTATAGACCGTCTTGTGGAATCAGCAGACGGCGGAGGAGAACTACTGACCGAAACAAAACAGAAAAAGAGAAACCCAGAGTGTCACTTGTCATGATGCACTGGAATGCAGAGGGAGTGAACAGCAAGCAGGCTGGATACAGCAAAAAGACAGAGCTGGAAAACATCTTGTATGAGAAGCAAGTCAGTGTTTGCTGTATCCAAGAGACTCACTTGAAAGCAGATCAAACCTTTAAAATAAGGGGATATCAATGCTTCAGATCCGACAGACAAGATAGACGAAAAGGAGGAGTACTTACTCTTGTAAGGAATAACATTCATGCACACGAAAGGAAAACCTACATGGATGGAGCAGAATATCAGCTGTTGCAGATAAAGGTAGACAAGATGGAAATAGAACTCCTGAACTATTACTGTCCAAACAACAAACCCCTGAGTCTCAGCTCTATACAGGTACCAGCCACCAACTTTATAGCAGTTGGAGACTTTAATAGCCACTCCCAGAGCTGGGGCTATAACCATCTAGATCACAGAGGTGAAGAGGTTGAAACATGGCAAGATGATCACTCCCTAATCCTAGTCAATAATGCCACAGATACTCCTACCTTCTACTCCAGAGGATGGCACACAACTTCAACACCAGATCTTGCCTTCGCCACCCCAGATATAGCTGGATCTATTAGTAGAGAAGTAGGAGACCAACTAGGGGGAAGCGACCATCGCCCAATCTTTCTTACTGTCCAGAGTGCAACTCTCAGTACAGGCCCAGCCATTACAAGATGGAACTAGAAAAAAGCCAACTGGGGTTTATTCAGGCATCAGGTAAACACGCTGCTGTCTACCCTCAAGGTACAGAACAGAGACATTAATGAAGTGGTAAAAGACTTCAACAGATGCATACTACAAGCTGCAAAAGAAACCATTCCCAAAGGATGCCGGCGTAACTACATACCATACTGGTCCAGCACACTCCAAGAACGTCAGGAAGCTATGGACAGGGCTAGAAAGGATGCAGAGTCTCAGCCTTCACTTGAAACTCACAACAAATGGAAAAAGGCTGTAGCAGAGTTTCAGAGAACAAAGCTAGAAGAAAAACGGAAAAGCTGGAGAACTAAAACGGCATCGCTGAACCTTGAGAAAGACGGCAGGAAACTTTGGAGATTAGTCAAATCTCTAAATGAAGAGCGTTCCTCGCCTAGGCAGACTATCACATTGGATGAAGGTGGCAAACTTTTCAGAGGAAAACAAGCTGCAGACCTGTTTGCTAGAAGATACAGTTCAGAAAGCAACTTACCCATTAACATAGACCATCAGAGAGAGATAAGAAAAGAAATACTGGCAACCATGGGACAGACAGATACTCCTGCCCCAATGAGGGAACCCATCACACTAGGAGAACTACAGAACGCTATTTCCAAGCTTAAGTTTCAAAAGTCACCCGGCCCAGACAAAATCAGCAACGAAATGCTAGTAAATCTGAGCTCAGCAGCAAAGACAAAACTGCTTGAGATATTCAACCACAGCTGGTTGAAAGAAACGGTACCCCAAGTATGGAGAGAAGCCATCACAATATCCATACTAAAGAAAGGGAAATGTAAGACCGAAGCTGCAAGTTACCGGCCAATCAGTCTCACAAGCTGTGTTGGGAAGACTATGGAGCGAATAGTCAACCACAGATTGAAATGGTATTTAAAGTCTGAGCAGATCCTGGTGCCGGAACAAGCTGGATTTAGAGAATGCTACAGTATAGAAGACCAAGTTACTTACTTGTCTCAAGCAATAGAAGATGCTTTCCAGGAGAAGAAAAAGGTCCTAACAATCTGGGTCGACTTCAAGCAGGCCTTTGACAAGGTGTGGAAAGATGGCCTCATTGCAAAACTTAGGAGAAGTGGAATCCAAGGCAACATGATGAAATGGATCCAGTCATACTTGCATAACAGGAGAACTAGAGTCACTCTTGACGGTCTGCAGAGCAGAAAAGTGTTGCTCCATCAGGGGGTACCTCAAGGAGGAGTAATTTCCCCAACACTCTTCATTGTTTACATCAATGACCTGGTGAAAGATCTCCCCGCAGGAGTGAAAGCTGCCTTATATGCAGATGACCTAGTACTCTGGTGCGCTGATGAAAACGTCACCACAGCAAATTATAGAATGCAGCGGGCAGCAGAAATGCTAGTGTCATGGGCAGAGAAATGGCTTATCACAATAAACACAGACAAAACCTCCACAACACTGTTCTCCCTCGCCCCCAAGGACAAAGCAGCTAACATACACCTAGGGACAACCGTGATCAAGGAAGAAAGCTACCCCGCCTATCTTGGGGTGACATTTGACCAAAGGCTTACATGGAATAAGCATATTGAAAATGCAGAAGGAAAGGCCCGAAGACGACTAGGCATACTCAGAAAATTAGCAGGTACCAACTGGGGAGCAAATGAACAAAATCTAAAGAAGATTTATAACGGAGTAATAAGACCACACTTAGAGTTTAGCTCAGCAGCATGGTCATCAGCTGCTAACTCACATCTGCAGTCTTTGGACAAGGTGCAAAATCAAGCTCTCAGGCTCATTACAGGAGCCATGAAAAGTACACCAATATCAGAGATGCAGAAGGTTGCTGGATTACAGACATTGTCCCATAGAAGAGACACAAAAACCATGATCCAGATGGAAAAGTACAACAGTATGCCAACGCACCCAATGAAGGCAAGACTAGATGATCTGGCATTGGGACGTCTAAAGCGTAGCAGCTTTGTGCATCGGGGAAAAAGACTTAAAAGTCAGCATCAAGAAGACCTATCCATGAAGACAACACCACTGAAGCCCACCCTATACCCTGTACCATGGGAGCAGGCCAGCAATGCCCTCCAAATTAATACATCAGTCAGTGGTCTCACAAGTGGATGTGAGTATAATGATCTGCAAAAACGAACTGCTACATTGAGTATGATCCAAGAAAGCTATCCCAATCAATCATGGATACATGCCTATACAGATGGATCAGCAACTAATGCTGTTAGGAATGGAGGTGCCGGTATCTTTATCTCATATCCTGACAACCACTATGAGACTAGGCACATTCCCACTGGTAAATTCTGTTCCAACTATACAGCTGAGGTTCAAGCTCTAGAGCAAGCTGCAAATATGATTTATAACATCAACTCTGACTGCCACCAGGTAGTCATCCTCACAGATGCACTGTCTGTCCTGCAAGCTCTCAAGGGTGGTAAACTCCCGCATCTGAGAAATGAACTCAACAAGGTAGCTGCCAAAAAGAGAACCATACTTCAGTGGGTACCATCTCATTGTGGTGTACCCGGAAATGAAAAGGCAGATAAACTTGCAAAAAAGAGAGGAGAATGTGAACAAGAAGATAATGAAGTCACATACTTTGAGAAAAAGAGAGCTATCCAGACTATCAGAAGAGAACAGAACCAACCCAAAGACGACTATCACACTCTCGACCGGCAGGGACAGATAACTATTTTTCGCCTCAGGACAGGGCATAACAAACTGAATAAACACATGCACAAGCTACGATTGTCTGCTTCACCACTGTGCACATGTGGATTAAACGAACAAACTGCTGAGCATGTTCTTCAGGATTGTCCTCTGTATGACCAGTTAAGAAAGATATACTGGCCCAATGACTCAACACTTAACTCAAAGCTATATGGAGCTAAAGAGGAACTTCAAACAACAGTCGAATTCATCATGAGAACTCGTCTGACGGTGTAAACATCAAAGATGCGATCGCAAGAAGAAGAAGAAGAAGCTATATATGGACAGAAGATCCATTGCGGTATTTAATTTATTGTAAATAAAACCATAATTTTCATTTTGTTGTTGGTCCTGACTCAGAAAATTCTGAATCAGGGCAAATAAAATTGTAATATAGCATATTACATAATATTTAGCCACAGACTTCTATAAGATATATCATAGAGTGTTAGTCTGTATGTGATTGTTGTATTGACCCAGTCCTATTTATGTGATATAATTAAAGTGTATTTGTATTGATTTGTCTTACACTGCATTATATCTTCATTACCCTAGACACTTATACGTAGTCACATAACTAATAAATAAAAATCTAGAGCCAAGTGAGATCATAGGGTGGTGGCAGCTAGGTCCCCTAAAAATACTTAACCATCAACTACTAAACTTAGGGGCCTACACAGGTGCTCTCACTTGGTAGACAAATAATATTAAATAATAACATCTATAACACCAAATCCACCACATATATTGGTAGGCTTGTCCGGGATTTTAAACTTCTACTAATACATAGATAGGAATCTCATATAATAAAATTAAAAGTATTCCTTTGTGGAAATTAAATAGTGGATGAACTGTCAGTGCTTATAGTTGTTGTTTAGTCAGAGTTGATAAGTTACCTTAGTATATTGTTAACGTTGCTTGATATAATATGGCTGACTTGGCAAAGTTCAGATCTGCTGCTGTGCAGACTGCCAAAGAGATGGGTATGGATGGGCCAGAACTGGTTCAGTATGTAACCTCAGAGTGTGACAAATTTATTGATAGGGAAGATAGGAAGTTAGCAGCAGAAAGAAAATTAGAAGCAGAGAAAGAAATCAAAAGGTTGCAAATTGAGGCTGACAAGGAGGCTAGGGCCTTAGAGGCTGATAGTTAAGCTGAGATTAAACGGCTCCAATTTGAAGAAAACAAAATGGAGGCTGAGGCTGAGGCTAAGAAGATAGAAGCAGAGGAAAGAAGATCGGCTGCAGATAGGGAAGCTGAAAAGGAGAAGAGATTACAAAGGGAGCACGAGTTGCGACTAAGGGAGTTAGAGTTGCACGGCCATGCTCCTGAAAATGGTCACAGCCCTCCTACCTCTGATGCTATTGCTAGTCAGGGGGCCTCCAACTCAGCCATGGGGTTCCATTTAGATTATTTTGTTGAGAGAGATGACGATATTGAATCATATTTAAGCAGGTATGAGGTATTAGCTACAACTTATGGGCTAGAAAAAGAAAGATGGAGCCTGAAGTTATCCCAAGGTCTTAGGGGAACAGCTTATGAAGTTTTTTTCAAAAATGAGCAGGGATGACCAAGACAATTATGACATGTTAAAGCAGGCTCTTTTGTTAAGATACGAGAAGAATGGTCAATTTTATCGTAAGAAGTTTAGAAATGCCAAGCTTTTGTCTGGGGAGACATACCACGAAGACCCAAGATCTGAAAGAGATGATCATGATAGAGCAATTAAGAGAGTCCATGGCTCCTGACTTGAGAAAGTTTCTCATGGAACAAGGTGCAGAGAAGTTGAGCGAGGTACTTAATGTCGCTGAGAGGTATCAGGCGGCCCAGGCAGAGGTAGCTGGCGCTAGAAAGAAACCTATAGAACAAAATAAGGCCCCTCATAACCAAAATAAGTTTGACCATAGAGATCAAGTTAACAAAGGTAAACCCAACTTTGATAGGCCAAGAGTCGATTATCGTGAAAAAACCCACAGTTCAATAACCGAAAATATGATGAAAGAAAACTTTTCAATCAAGGAACGATATGGTTTAAATGGTGTAAGAGGAACACTCATAACACCAATGTTTGTAAAAGGAAACCTTCTAACTTCGCTGCTATGAAAACGGGGAACAAGGGATTAAAGGACAAACCCGCTGGACAGCAGGAACCTTATCACCTCCCAGTTTGTGAGGATGTTGCATGTAATGGTGTCACCATAAGGTGCCTGTATGATACAGGTTTAGATTTTGATTCAGTCGTGAGTTCTCACCTAGTGAACCAGATCAGTATACCACAGAAACAGTGGAGATACAAGGGGCGACTAAGGATGTAGCATCCATGACACTTCCCATCGGAAGGATAACTGTGAAAACTCGCTATGTGGAAGGAGTAATCAAAGCAGCAGTGATTAACGAACCCATCTACCTCTGATATTGGGGTGTCGTTATGTCTTCTTGGGGACTCCCACGAGACCTGTGATTATGGCCACAGTGCAGACCAGGTCACAGTCGAAGAAGGAAGAAGATGAACCTATAAATACTCATCCAGAGGAGATGAAGAAGGCACAGGCTGAGGATAGGTCACTGAAGCCGTGTTTTAAGAAACACCCAAAATGCCATACCCCTCCTAATAAAGGAGAATTTTATATGAAGAATAAATTGATCTATAGGAAGGCCGGAACTGGTTCAAATGGTCACGGACAGCTGGTTCTTCCCACTTCATATAGGGAAAAGGTGATGGAGTTAGGACATGCTATCCCCTTCAGTGGTCACATGGGGATTAGCGCAACAGGACAGCGTATAGCTTGTCATTATTTCTGGCCAGGGATAACGGAAGATGTAAAGAGATATGTAAAATCCTGTCCAGAATGCCAGAGAGTAGCTCCAAAGCACTGGACTGCTCCAGCAACTCTAGGGGAAATGCCCATAGTGGGAACCCCTTTTGAGAGGGTTGCAGTGGATATTGTGGGACCTCTCACTCGGACCAAGAGGAGGAACAGTTACATCCTTACTCTGGTGGACACTTGTTCTATGTGGGGAGAGGCGGTAGCCCTGTCGTCAATCGATTCGAAGCATGTGGCAGAGGCATTACTTACTATATTCACGAGGTTAGGATTCCCGCATCAAATCTTGACTGATAACGGCTCACAGTTCAAGGGGAAACTAACGGAAGAAGTTTTCAGGTTATTTCAAGCCAAGCACTTTCATTGTAGTCCGTATCATCCCCAGGGGAACGGCCAGGTAGAGAGGTTCAATGGGACTCTCATTTCTATCCTGAGAAAGCTGGCCCATGAAAAACCTGATACGTGGGACCAATTTTTGCCCGCTGCGTTGTTTGCGTATCGGGAAGTTCCACACAATTCGACCGGTATGGCACCGGCAACCCTGTTATTTGGGAGGCCAATAAAAGGTCCATTGGAAGCCTTGTTAAGGACGTGGACCGATGAGAAGGCAGAAGAGACTGTTACCTCATCATATCAATATGTGAACGAGCTGACCACTCGTCTTAAAAACTAGCTGGAAACTGGCAAATGATAATTTGAGACAAGCCAGGAAAAAGCATGCTGCTTATTATAATAAGAAAGCGAAGGATAGGGAGCTTGCTGTAGGGGAGAAGGTGCTTCTTCTATTACCCGGCAGCAGCAATAAACTTCAAATCGGATGGCAAGGTCCATATACAGTTTTGGAAAAGGTATCCAGAACAAACTATAAGATAGACAAGAAGGGAAAGGAAAAAGTCTATCATGTGAACCTTCTAAAGAAATATCTGGACAGGCAAATCCAGGAAGGAACACATTTAATGGCCTTGTCTATCGCAACCGAAATGAAAAATGACCCTCTCACCTCATTTGAATATCCACTGAAACCCAGTGAAACGTTTGCACAGGTGAAGATCAGTAAGCAACTGACAAAAGGACAGAGGGAGACGATTCAAAAGGTCCTGTAGAAACATACAGACGTGTTAACGGATAAGCCGGGGCACACAAATTTGTTGGAATATGATATAAAGCTACTAGACCCAACACCCATCTGTATGAGGCCCTATTCTATTCCTTTCGTTAAGGAAAAAGCTTTGAAAGAGGAAATAGATTATTTGTTACAAGAAGGGATTATTTCTCACAGTGAATCTCCTTATAGCTCTAGTGTGGTTTTGTTGCGGAAACCATCTGGGGAACATAGACTGTGCATAGATTACAGGAAACTGAATGCTGTCACTGAAGGTCAGGTGGATCCATTACCTGATACAAATCAACTATTTGCCAGGCTGAACCGGGCAAAATATTTTTCTAAGGTGGATCTTAGCAAAGGCTATTATCAGATTCCAGTAAAGCCTGAGGTTCGACCTTATTTAGCCTTTAGCACCTCGGAAGGCCATTATGAGTTCAACATGTTGCCGTTTGGGTTGAAAAATGCCCCGAGTGTGTTTTCTAGGATGATGCGAAAATTGTTGGATCCCCTGAAAAATCCATGCATCTCGAATTTCATGGATGATATCCTCATCGCTACTGAAACATTTGAGGAATACGTTAACTCTTTGAATATGCTGTGTAGCCGTGTACATCGTTGTTTCTTTGGAAACAGGCTATTTTCTAACCAAAGAAAAATAAAACCCAAATTAGCACTAAATTTCTACCTTCCTAGAATCAGATTATAAAGAAATTCAGTGGCAAAAATTTTAATTAGGCTAAGAGTCGCGTTACGTGTCAAAAATTAGTCACGTGATTTTTTTACCCAATTAGGGAGCTCAGAAGCTTTTCCCCAGCTAGAACTGACGCCATGATTTAGCAGTCTGGATACGAACCGCTATGTAGAAAGACGTGTTCTTTCGGTTCAAAAATTCTTTGTTCGAGAACTCAACAAAAGGATTCAAAGTTTATTTAGTAGTTGTAGTGGTTTTTGATGTTATTGTGTGGTTGCTATGTTACCTAGTGTACTGGATGAGGTCAGCTGTGAAGGCTCCTGAAGATAAAAGTTTATGTGAGTACAGAATGCCTTTCCGCTACCACTTATGACCTCAAACAGACTTATTCTGCTATTATGTATGTTAGCTACGTTTAATGTCTAGGGTAATGAAATGTGATGTGTAGGTAATTAAATACACTGACACACACATGTAAACACTAATTCTAATAATAATAATAAGCTCTATGATCAAATCAACTAACACTGGCTTTAGAAGTTAAATTTGATAATTTTTTTGAATTTATTTAGTCCTGAACCAACTTTTCTTCTGGTCAGGACATATGAAACAATATGTATTTATCAATAAAAGTGCATATATATATATTGCATAATCAAATGAAAATTTTGTACATAGATATATGTTTACATTGGTTAATATTAACACTAACTACAGTGTCTTTGGAAAACTAGCACTGGATGTCTAGTCGGGGTGGTGTCATCATACCCGATCTCTGTTTACACGAGTCATTGTCTTTGAAATATTGAACTGAGGTATAGTTTTTATACACCAGGGTTTTGTCTATTTATTTATTTATTTGTGGAAAAGTTTGATGAATCCACAGCAGGCCAGGTATTCAACTTATCTGGCCTGTGACGATGCAGTAAAGAATTCAAGTGGCCCACTCCTCACAAGTGCTGGAGTAAAATGATAGGCTTCTTAGGCATCCACACTTGGGCCTCTTCAAGCATCTGGCACTAGCACAGTGCCAGACCAGAAACTCTGAAACCAAAATTTTTGCCATGTGTCAACACACTGCCTACTGCACCATTTTTACACATAACAAAGCAAAAAGACAATTACAAAGATCGGGTCAGATCTCTCTGACCGACTCAGCACATCTCACCCAGGTGGTATCAAATAGCACTAGTTTCCCATTCCTGCATTGCATCCGAAATATGTTCATAAGTCTTCTTTTCCATCCAATAAGGTGGGTGATATGTTCCCACTGATCTCAAATATAGATCTGTCTTCTATAGTCTTGGATATGTTTTCCTATAATATTTGTTTGCCTCTAGGCCCTGGGCTGTCGCTGGGGACCTAGAATAAGCACTCACTTGTCGTAATCATTTTTCATGACATGGCAGTATCAATCACTCAAAATATTAAATATTAAATAAAAGGGTTAATGAATTTTTCTCCTTACCACAATTCAAAATTGAAAACACAGTTACGTTGTACTAGCAAAACTCAGCTGAGCTGCTGGCTAGATTATGGCGTCCCACTGATAATATATAATATCTCCTGGAAATCACTCTACTAGCATTAACGAACTGTGCATCTGGACAGTCTTCTACAAAATGGCAATTGCCTCTACTGTTTTTTCTACAATATGAAAGCTTCTGTCCAATCAGCGGACTTCCCCACTACGTTCAAATATTTAAACTACAAATGTCAAATTTAGGTCCAGTTTCTGTCTAGTGTGTAATATTTGTATGTCGGTCTGTCCGTCCCAACTTGGTTTTTCCCAAAATTACACTTGATTTTAGACGAAACTACAAAAAACTACACAAATTTTCCCCCACTTACTTATACGATTTCGAGACAAAGTTATTTTTAGCTTCTACCCTCCCTTTTTTGCCCCTTGTCCACACGCAGTTTGTTTTACTGCGTTAGGCTCAAGGTCGCGTCAAAAGTGAATTTTGTGAGAAGTATGCACAAATAACTGTCGGCTAGTCTGTATTGAACAATACAGTCTTTCGTCAATATCTTCCGTGTTATCTGTCCGTCTGTGTAATTAAAAGTATATTATTTATCAGGGAAAGATGGGCTATCAAACTAGCTAGTTTTTATTCTCCTAAACTTATTATTAAGAAAAAACCTACTTTTTTCAAGGTTCGTTTTGAAATTTGTTTTTGTACCTTCGTTCACGGCGTTTTGCCGCTATATTCAAACTAAAACAACTAATTACCGTAGAACGTCCAAGATACGTCTGTTTCTGACAAGAGCTAAGGTCGTTTTTTGTCCATTTCCTTACATTGTGTCAACTAGTGGCGTAATTTTTTCTTTAAAAAAACTACAAATTGCGTCTTCTAGACTTTAGATTCAAACACGTGTTCAGACCGTCACATTTTTTTCTTTTATCTCCGTTTCCACCCCGTCTAAAAGGATAGTCCGTTTAGTCTGCATGTTCTAACTAGTTAGTTTCAATGGCGCTAGAAAATGCTGGCGTGGGCGAGAATGTATCACCGTATCTTACCTATATTTTTATCCCTACATGTTATTTTACCTGTTATCTTTATAATTGGAGGAATTTTAACGTTGCATCACTGTAATTTCACCACACATCTCCCCACCTGAGAACATGCACTAATGCAAGTTCCAAAACCAGTGATACACATAGATAAAATTAACTCCTCACGCCTGCCAACTACTCTAATTTTGATCACAGGGGTGCCTACTGAGGAAATCTGCACCGACATTCTGTGACCCCGGGATATATGCAATATTAAACTGATATGGTTGCAACAATAAAGACCATCTTAACAATCTTGCATTTTCATGCTTGGCCTGAGATAAGAACACGAGAGGCTGGTGATCTGTCTGGACCACAAAAGTCCTACCATACAGATAGATTTGGAACTTTTTTATTGCCCAGATTAACGCTAAACATTCTTTTTCGCTTGTGGAATATCCTTGTTCCGCTTTGTTCAACTTGCGGCTTGCATAAGCGACTGGGTTCAGTTCCCCATTGGGTGAAGAGGACCTTTGCAACAAAGTAGCCCCCAGGCCTACATTGCTTGCGTCTGTTCTCACCACAAAGTCCTGAGTCAAATCAGGCAATTTGAGAATAGGCTTGCTAGTGAGTTTTTCCTTTAACTCTTGAAATGCCAATTCACATTGCGCTGACCAAACAATTTTATCTGGATTTCCCTTGCGAGTCAGATCAGTCAGAGGAGCACATATAGAGTTAAAATTTTTGATATATTTTTGGTAAAACCCACATAACGACACGAATGATCGCACGTCTTTTTTTTTGTTTGCGGTCTAGGTGCTCTCTGCAGTTTTTCCAAGTTCTTGGGGTCAGGGGTCATGTTACCCTGATATACAGTATGTCCCAAGAATTCCAACTCTTTGCATCCAATACAACATTTTGTTGGTCTAGCAGTTAAGTTCGCTTCTCTGAGCCTATCAAATAACATATTCAGAGAGTTAATGTGTTCTTCAAATGTTTCTGTGGCGATGAGAATATCATCCATGAAATTTGTGATACATGGATTATTCAAGGGATCCAACAATTTGCGCATCATCCTAGAAAATACACTCGGAGCATTTTTCAATCCGAATGGTAGCATGTTGAATTCATAATGTCCTTCCGAGGTGCTAAAAGCTAAATAAGGTCTAACTTCAGGCTTCACTGGAATCTGGTAATAGCCTTTGCTAAGATCCACCTTCGAAAAGTATTTTGCCTTGTTCAATCTGGCAAATAACTGTTTTGTGTCCGGTAATGGATCCACTTGACCTTCTGTGACAGCATTCAGTTTCCTGTAATCTATGCACAGTCTATGTTCCCCAGACGGTTTCCTCAACAAAACTACACTGGAGCTAAAAGAAGATTCACTGTGAGAAATAATCCCTTCTTTCAACAAATAATCTATCTCCTCTTTCAATGCCTTCTCCTTAGCGAACGGAACAGAATAGGCTCTCATACAGATTGGGTTTGAGTCTACCAGCTTCATGTCATACTGTAGCAAATTTGTATGTCCTGGTTTATCTGTTAATACATCCGTATGTTCCTCCAGAACCTGTTGAACTCTCTCCCTCTGATTTTTAGTCAGGTGCTTACTGACTTTTACCTGTGCGGCTGTCTCACAGGGGTGTAATGGGTATTCATGTGAGGTGAGTGGTTCCTTTTTTCATTTCAGTTGCGATAGCCAAGGCCAGTAAGGGGGTGTCTTCCTGGATTGGTCTGTCCAGATACTTCTTTAAAAGGTTCACATGATATATTTTCTCCTTCCCCTTTTGGTCAATTTTATAGTTTGTTCTAGACACCTTCTCTAGAACCGTATATGGACCTTGCCATCCAATTTGCAACTTATTCTGGCTGCCGGGTAGTAGAAGAAGCACTTTCTCTCCTACAGCTAATTCTCTGTCCTTTGCTTTCCTATTAAAATAAGCTGCATGTTTCTTCCTGGCTTGTCTCAAATTTTCATTTGCCAGTTTCCATCCAGCTTTCAGACGAGTGGTCAGCTCGTTCACATATTGATATGATGAGGTAACAGTCTCTTCTGCTTTCTCATCGGTCCAGGTCCGTAATAATGCTTCTAATGGACCTTTTATTGGCCTCCCAAATAACAGGGTTGCGGGAGCCATCCCGGATGAACTATGTGGTACTTCCCGATACGCAAACAACGCGGCGGGCAGAAATTGATCCCACATATCAGGTTTCTCATGTGCCAGCTTCCTCAGGATAGAAATGAGGGTCCCATTGAACCTCTCTACCTGGCCGTTCCCTTGTGGATGGTACGGACTACAATGAAAGTGTCTGGCTTGAAATAGCTTAAAAACTTCTTCCGTTAGTTTCCCCTTGAACTGTGAGCCATTATCAGTCAAAATTTGATGCGGGAATCCTAATCTTGTGAATATTGTAAGTAGTGCTTCTGCCACATTATGGAGCCGCGGTAGCATAGTGGTTAGTGCACTGGCTTCCTAGCGCAGTGGTCTATGGTTCGATCCCCAGATGAGGCGGAAAAATTTTAGGCCACAAAACGGCTCCTGGGTCGACCCAGCCCCAAATGGGTACCAGAGCTACTCTGGGAAGGTTAAGGCGGCTGGCGTGATGCCGACCACATCACCCCTCGTGTGCCGACGGTCAAGATAATATGGGCCTAACACCATATTCCGAATATGCCTCAATGGGCGTGTAATGGGTTCCTTTACCTTTACCCTTCTGCCACATGTTTCGAATCAATTGATGGCAGGGCTACCGCCTCTCCCCACATAGAAAAAGTGTCCACCAGAGTAAGGATGTAACTGTTCCTCCTCTTGGTCCGAGTGAGAGGTCCCACAATATCCACTGCAACCCTCTCAAAAGGTGTTCCCACTATGGGCATTTCCCCTAGAGTTGCAGGAGCAGTCCAATGCTTTGGAGCTACCCTTTGACATTCTGGACAGGATTTGACATATCTTTTTATATCTTCCGTTATCCCTGGCCAGAAGTAATGACAAGCTATACGCTGTCCTGTGGCGCTGATCCCCATGTGACCACTGAAGGGAATCGCATGCCCTAGTTCCATCACTTTCTCCCTATATGAAGTGGGAAGAACCAGCTGGTTGTGACCATTTGTTCCAGTTCCGGCCTTCCTGTATAGCAATTTGTTCTTCATAATATACTCTCCCTTGCTTGGAGGTGTGTGGCATTTGGGCAATTTTTTAAAACATGGCTTGAGTGTCCTATCCTCAGCCTGCGCCTTCCTCATCTCTTCTGGATGAGCATTTATAGGTTCACCTTCTTCCTCCTTTGACTGTGACCTGGTCTGCACTGTCGCCATGATCACAGGTCTCTCGGGATTCCCCAAGAAGACGTATCTACACCCCAATATCAGAGGGTAGATTGGTTCATCTATCACTGCTGCTCTGATTTCTCCTTCCACATAGCGAGTTTTCACCGTTATCCTTGCGATGGGAAGTGTCATGAGTGGTATGTCCTTAGTCGCCCCTTGTATTTCCACTGTTTCGGTGGTATACTGACTTGGGTCCACTAGGCTAGCCTTCACAACTGAATCATAATCCAAACCTGTATCATATAGGCACCTTATGGTGACCCCATTACAAATAACATCCTCACAAACTGGGGGTGATAAGGTTCCTGCTGTCCATTAGGATTAACCTTTAATCTCTGGTTCCCCGATTTCATTGCAGCAATGTTTGAAGGTTTCCTTTTACAAAATTCGGTGTTATGGTTGTCCTTCTTACACCATTTGCACCACCTCTTTCCTTGGTTAAAAGGTTTTCTTTCATTATATTTTTGGTCATTGAACTGTGAGTTTCTATCACGATAATCATTTCGTGGCCTATCAAAGTTTGTCCTACCTTTATTACCTTGTTCTCTGGTATCACATTTATTAAAGTGCTGTGGGGCTTTAAAATTTTCTATATGTTTCTTTTTAGAGCCAACTACCTCTGCCTGGGCTGCTTGATACCTCTCAGCGACATTCAAAACCTCCCCCAACCTCTCTGCACCTTGTTCCATGAGAAATTTTCTCAGGTCTGGAGCCATGGACTCTCTTAATTGCTCTATCATGATCATTTCTTTGAGATCTTGGGTCTTCCCCAGAGCCGTCCATTTCTCCAAATAGGTTTCCAGTCTGGCAGAGAATTGGTGGTATGTCTCCCCAGACAAAAGTTTGGCATTTCTAAACTTCTTACGATAAAATTCACCATTCTTTTCATATCTCAATAACAGAGCCTGCTTTAGCATGTCATAATTGTCTTGGTCGTCTCTATTCATTTTAGCAAAAACTTCATAAGAAGTACCTCTAAGCCCTTGGGATAACTTAAGACTCCACTTCTCTCTCTCTCTCTAACCCATACGTAGTAGCCAATAGTTCAAATCTACTTAGGTACCCCTCTATGTCATCGTCTTTCTCAACAAAATGGTCTAAATGAAACCCCATAGCTGAGGTTGAGGCTCCCTGACTAGGCGTGGCATCTGAGCAAAAGGGGCTGGCACCATTTTCAGGAGCATGGTCTTGTAATTCCAACTCCCTTAGTCGTAACTCATGCTCCCTTTGCAATCTTCTATCTTCTGCTTCCCTTTCGGCAGTCAATCTCTTTTCTTCTGCCTCTCTTTCGGCAGTCAATCTCTTTTCTCCTGCCTCCCTTTCAGCCTTTTTTTCTTCTAATTGGAGCCTTTTAATCTCCCTATCTGCCTCCAATGCCTTAGCCTCTTTGTCAGCCTCAATCTGCAGCCTCTTAAGTTCTTTATCAGCCTCAATTTGTAACCTCTTCTCTTCAGGAACCTCCTATCTTCCCTTTCAATATACTTGTCACATTCTGACGTCACATATTGAATTAAAACCTAACCATCCATGTTCATCTCCTTCGCCGTCAGCACAGCAGCCGATCTGAATTTGGCTAGATCTGCCATACTATATCACACAATTTAACAATGACTAAGGTAAATTACACAATCTAATTACTAAGGTAATATATTAATTAATTAATTACCACTGGCTGTGAAGATTCATCAACTTTTATTTTCCACTTTTAATTTTAGGGACACTGTTAAATTTATACAACTTATGCCCCCAATAGTTTAATTCCCGGACCAGGAGACCCTAATATCTTTGATAAACCTAAATCCCGGACAAGAGCTACCCAATATTTGTAGTGGTTTTTGATGTTATTGTGTGGTTGCTATGTTACCTAGTGTACTGGATGAGGTCAGCTGTGAAGGCTCCTGAAGATAAAAGTTTATGTGAGTTACAGAATGCCTTTCCGCTACCACTTATGACCTCAAACAGACTTATTCTGCTATTATGTATGTTAGCTACGTTTAATGTCTAGGGTAATGAAATGTGATGTGTAGGTAATTAAATACACTGACACACACATGTAAACACTAATTCTAATAATAATAATAAGCTCTATGATCAAATCAACTAACACTGGCTTTAGAAGTTAAATTTGATAATTTTTTTGAATTTATTTAGTCCTGAACCAACTTTTCTTCTGGTCAGGACATATGAAACAATATGTATTTATCAATAAAAGTGCATATATATATTGCATAATCAAATGAAAATTTTGTACATAGATATATGTTTACATTGGTTAATATTAACACTAACTACAGTGTCTTTGGAAAACTAGCACTGGATGTCTAGTCGGGGTGGTGTCATCATACCCGATCTCTGTTTACACGAGTCATTGTCTTTGAAATATTGAACTGAGGTATAGTTTTTATACACCAGGGTTTTGTCTATTTATTTATTTATTTGTGGAAAAGTTTGATGAATCCACAGCAGGCCAGGTATTCAACTTATCTGGCCTGTGACGATGCAGTAAAGAATTCAAGTGGCCCACTCCTCACAAGTGCTGGAGTAAAATGATAGGCTTCTTAGGCATCCACTCTTGGGCCTCTTCAAGCATCTGGCACTAGCACAGTGCCAGACCAGAAACTCTGAAACCAAAATTTTTGCCATGTGTCAACACACTGCCTACTGCACCATTTTTACACATAACAAAGCAAAATGACAATTACAAAGATCGGGTCAGATCTCTCTGACCGACTCAGCACATCTCACCCAGGTGGTATCAAATAGCACTAGTTTCCCATTCCTGCATTGCATCCGAAATATGTTCATAAGTCTCCTTTTCCATCCAATAAGGTGGGTGATATGTTCCCACTGATCTCAAATATAGATCTGTCTTCTATAGTCTTGGATATGTTTTCCTATATTATTTGTTTGCCTCTAGGCCCTGGGCTGTCGCTGGGGACCTAGAATAAGCACTCACTTGTCGTAATCATTTTTCATGACATGGCAGTATCAATCACTCAAAATATTAAATATTAAATAAAAGGGTTAATGAATTTTTCTCCTTACCACAATTCAAAATTGAAAACACAGTTACGTTGTACTAGCAAAACTCAGCTGAGCTGCTGGCTAGATTATGGCGTCCCACTGATAATATATAATATCTCCTGGAAATCACTCTTCTAGCATTAACGAACTGTGCATCTGGACAGTCTTCTACAAAATGGCAATTGCCTCTACTG